>JBBPBS010000247.1:465991-517846 GCA_037974835.1 Cicer judaicum
AAGAAACAAACTATAATTTCCTTCCATATTTTGAAGAAGATCAAGAGGCCACAACACCAGTTCAAGATGCAACTCCACCTTCTTCACCTCCGTCTTCACCTACTTCTCTAGATGAAAGTTCAAGCGAGAGACCAAATAAGATGAAAGATATAAAAGACATTTATGAAAGGTCAATTGAAATTACTCTTGACCTTGAAGAGTTGTATTGTCTCTTGGTGGATAGTGAGCCATTAAATTATGGAGAAGCAATGAAAGATAAAAGGTGGAGACAAGCCATGGACGAGGAGATCAAATCAATTGTGAAGAACAACACTTGGGAATTAGCAACTCTTCCAAAAGGCCATGAAGCAATTGGAGTCAAATGGGTGTACAAGACTAAAAAGAATGCTAATGGAGATATTGAAAAATACAAAGCAAGACTTGTTGCAAAAGGCTACAAACAAAAACATGGAGTTAACTATGAAGAAGTTTTTGCACCAGTTGCTCGCATGGACACTATTTGTTTGTTAATCTCTGTAGCAGCTCAAAATAAGTGGAAAATTTATAACTTGATCTAAAATCGGCATTTCTAAATGGCTATCTTGAAGAAGAAGTCTATGTTGAGCAGCCAATGGGGTACGTGATTAAAGGACATGAAGATAAAGTTTTGAGATTAAGAAGAGCGCTGTATGGATTAAAGCAAGCACCAAGAGCATGGAATAGTCGCATCGACAAATACTTCCAAGATAATGGGTTTGCTCGTTGTCTCAATGAATATGCTCTTTATGTTAAAATTTGTGATAATGGAGATATTTTGATTATTTGTCTTTATGTGGATGATCTTATATTCACTGGAAACAATCCAAGTTTGTTTGAAGAGTTCAAAAAGGCCATGGCGCTTGAGTTCGAGATGACTGATATTGGGCTCATGTCATACTACTTAGGCCTAGAAGTAAAGCAATTGGAAGAAGGTACATTTATTTCTCAAGAAAACTATGCAAAGGAAGTTTTGAAGAAATTTAAAATGTTTGATTGCAATCCGGTGAACACACCAATGGAGAGCAGATCGAAGTTGTCAAAGTTTGAAGATGGACAAAAGGAAGACCCTTCTTTTTTCAAAAGCCTCGTTGGAAGCCTAAGATACTTAACATGTACAAGACCTGACATTCTATATGCGGTTGGTGTAGTAAGCCGTTTCATGGAAGCTCCTACTACTACACACATGAAAGTCACTAAGAGGATACTTAGCTACCTTAAAGGTACGCTTGATTATGGACTATTTTACTCTTCTTCTAATGATTTTAAATTTTTTGGATTTTGTGATAGCGACTTTGCGGGAGATATTGATGATAGAAAGAGTACTAGTGGCTTTATATTTTTCATGGAAGACTATGCTTTTTCATGGAGCTCAAAGAAGCAACCTATTGTCACACTTTCAACATGTGAGTCAGAGTATGTAGCAGCAACATCTTGCACTTGTCATGCTATTTGGCTAAGGAGATTATTGGAGGAACTTCATATACCACAAAAGGAAGCTACTGATATTTATATAGACAACAAGTCGACACAAGCACTTGCAAAGAATTCAGTGTTTCATGATCGTAGCAAGCACATAGACACAAGGTACCATTTCATTAGAGAATACATTGCCAAGAAAGAAGTTGAGCTTAAATATGTGAAGACTAAAGATCAAGTTGCAGACATTTTTACAAAGCCGTTAAAATTTGAAGACTTTCAAAGGCTAAGAGCAAGACTTGGAATGAAGAAGAAAATTTCAAATTAAGGGGGAGCAATGTTATTACTAATTTGAAATTAGATAATTCTAGAACTGTGTAGAATTGCATGTAAGAATCTAGAAGTGTTTTAATTACAAAAATTGTGGGAAGCTCCTAGAAGTCATTATTAATTAGGAAGCTCCTAGAAGTCACTATTAATTAGGAAGCTCCTAGAATTGTGTCTAGAATTTTCTATTTGTACCTATAAATACCTACTTGTACTTGGCATTAAGTATCAAGCAAATTGAGAGTTTTCTATTAGAAATAGCTCCTTTCTCTAACAATTAGGACCAAATCAGGATTTAGCCTCGTCCAACTGCTATTCCCGACACTGGTTTGCTCTGTGATTTGCTTTGGTCTGATCTTGGTAGAGATGTGAAGGGTTGGGGTATGAATGATAGAGGAGTTTCCTACACGTTTGGACCTGATGTGCTCGTTCCAGATTCTTAAGCCTGCAGAGAAAAAAAGCGAAGTTCCTGATGTCAAACAGGATGTGATAGTTGGCACATCATTACTCCTTAATTAACCAAGGTATGGTTTTTGTTGCATTTGATTTTTATGGTCTTATAAAGGTAATAATCAAACATACACTCACCCCCAAACTGCCATATATTGGTTATGTTAGAAAGAAAGATTGTTTCTCATCTTTACTAAAAGGATTACCCTCTCTAGTTTGATCTTATGATATCACTTTTGGTCCTTCTAGTTTGGATCTTATGTCCATCATCTTTATTGAGATGAACATCTATATGTGTCACCAGTTATACCATTTCATGGAGATTCTGCAAAGTAAGGAGCTCTGAGTCCATTGAAACATACATGAGAAATGTGATTATGCAAAGCAATGTTTTGGTGATTCCATGATAACAATGGACTTATGGTGGTTCAATATTACTGTATGCTCTATAGGTTGTAGATCTTGATGCTGGCAATAGTTGGGTATAGGGGTTGGAGATAAGATATTGCAATTGGTTATAGCTTGAGAGTGTAACTGTGTGTGTAGAGGTCAGAGGGTGATGAGTTTGGTACAACTTGATGACAAAGAATGTGGTAGAGTAATGCGGCGTTGGTATTTGTGGTTGCAGATGTAGTGATTGATGGGTGTGTACTGTTGATGGTAATGAGTTTGGCATGTTGTAAAGCTAGTGCTAGTTGCTAGTTTCGTGAAGCTTTCACCATAGGTGTTCTATAGAATGATGATGTTGGAGAGGTGATGAAGAGGTTGATAATTGGTTGCGCTTGGAAGGGGGTTGATGTTGGAGTAATAAATGTGGTTTTGTATTCATGAAGGTTGTTTTAATGTTGGGAAGATGGGTAGTAGCATGACTTGTGAGAGGTGGGTTCTTCTTATTGTTTTTTCTTGGTGTGAAGATTGAAGTTGCTGGCAGAGAATGTAGTTTTCTTCTTGTTTTTCCTTGCTAACAGTCTTTGCATGCTCATCAACGGCTCTTCTTTATGTTATCTATTAGTGTCTCATATGTGGTTTAGCAGTGGTTTTGTATTGGTTATAGTCTATCCTCAACTTTGTACAAGTTGCGGGTCTAGATCCCCTGTTTTTACCCTAATTATAGTCTTGGGCCCTTGTATTTGTCTTGAATGCAATTTAGCCCTGCCTTTTGTCCAAGTCGCAATTTGGCCTTGGCTTTTGTCTCAGATATGGCTTGGCATTGACTTTTGTTCTAAATGTCATATGACACCGTCAACTTTTAATATCAAATAATGTGATTTAGTTATTTGTTCTTTTGTATGGTCATATTATAAAACACAACAATAATGTGGGCATATATTTGCTTGTGAGATTCTTGGTGTAAATTTGGTAGTTTTTCTTTACTGAATCGGAGATAAAAAGTTGACATTGGTGAATCTCCTTGGAACTCTCCTCCTGTGTTAATTAGTTCGTCTATTTCTACTCAGAATGGTAATAGCTTTCTTAAGAGAATATTCTTTTAGATGTAATCTTTTGTTATTGTTTAATTTCCCAACTTTAACAAAAAAATATCCTTCTATGGTTCAATAAATAGAGTTTTGAACTTTGATATGCATGATGGGATGACTAATATTATGTAATACTACTATTTTTTTCTTTGCGGTATGCAATGCTGTCAAGATTGAGATTATGCCTAGAATCGAGAGGGGGGTTAGCAAAATTGTAAAACATAAGATTGTAACAAAGATCATAAGATGCTACCAAAATAATTAACTAGGATTGGGATGGGGTTTCAAGACTGTAAAACGCAAGATTGTAACTAGGATTGTAAGATCCTACCAAAATGAAAATAATATTAATTTCATATATAGTGCATAGAAAACATGTCACAATCATAAGTTCATAAGTAACATCCAAAATGACTGAACAAGTCTTAATTAGTCAAAAGTCACCTTATTTGAAATGTAAGACCAGATTTTGAGAGTTCTTGATTATTCTCGGGTTAGTCGTCACCTTTTCGTGACAGCTGGTGATGATGGGACGGTGCAATTTGTGGGACACAACTGGACGCAGCCCTCAGGTATGCAATATGCTCACTTATAAGTTCTACAATTTGGACTTGGTTGATAGTTGAAGCAATTAATTGGTTTTCTCATTTTCAAATTCGTAATAGAGCATAACCTCACTTTTAACATCTTCTACAGCCTTCATAATCATGTCTCTATCCTGTCTGAATTATAGTTTTACAATCATGGTTTGTCCGAATTGAATAGCAACATTTTGCATGACCACTTTAGCCATGAATAACACATTGCTAAAGCATATTAGAAACTAAATAAGAGCTAAATCTCATATTAAAAAAAATAAATGTTCGGTTTTTGAAATTGAAAATTGAGTTTCTACACAATCTGTAGAAGAAAAAAATGGAGAACTCACCCAAAATGTGAAGACCAAGAATAACACATTGCTAAAGCATCAACATATTCTTGATTCTCCATCATCTCCAATAACGGCCAAAGGTTGTCAAAGATGGTCTTCAATGATGAGCGCGATGTTTGAAGGAGACAAGTGAGTATTTCTTATTAATTTTATTTAGATAGGAAATGAATGGGGAGATTTTATATATGTGTATGTGAGATTTTGACAATTTATACCATCATAGACACCTTAATTATGATTATGAGGAAGAAGATTTTATATATGTATATGTGAGATTTCGAACATCAATTGTTATTTGAATATTTGTAGACAATTTTCACAATTTTGAACTTTATGATCTCTTAGTAATATACATCGATAAATAATTAATTCTTTTACTAAATTTTAATTCTACAATATCAAAATAATTTTGTATCATTGAACTCAACCTCTAACATGTTGATATTTTATAACATATTAATTAATAAAATAATTTTTACTCAAAATAAACATTTTTAACTCTAAAAGCAAGATTGATTTCACTCAAGTATATATCTAGTTTTATATTATTATTGAATAAATTCTACTCTTTAATCACAAGATCCATTGTAGAGTACTAATAATTATATATGAATTTTGGTGGAGTAGTTTTTGGTTAAATTCTACGTCTAAACCAATAAATTTTACTTTAGTTTGATTGAACTCTCAACTTGTGGTTTTTAAGTTAATTTGAAATCAAAATAATTCGATTATGAACGGTTGATTTGGGTTGAATTTCCATGTTATAAAAATAAATGTTATTTCTCTTTTAAAAAAATATTTAATTAAATTTAAATATTTGAACATATCAAAATAATAAAATTATATCACAAATATCATTCGATAATTAAAATATATTAATAAACACAATAAAATATTTAAATCAATTAAATTAACAACAAATTTTTAAATATAATTTAATAACTAGATTTTAACTATATATTTATAATAAATAAAAAAATAAAAATGTCTAAATTTAATTTAGAGGTTTAAAATGTTAAATGGCTACTCACTTTAAATATCATTGAATTTAAATAGATAAATTTATATTAACTCACACTTAGATGAGTTGAGTTAGTTTCAATGATGAAGATAGCATATTTATCCACATTAATGAAAACCAGTCTGTACATGTTTCCTTGACATGAACTTTTGGTGTGGTGACTCGGATTAACTGCAGTACTTTTATATACATAGTTACAAGCAATTTTTAATTTTTACTGATGATTTTATTATTATACATTCGATAATTCAATCTAATGTAGCACAACTAGAGTAGAAAATCTGAATCATTTGATGCTACTACTTGCTTGTTGGATCCATATTAATGAAATGTCTTTTTTTTTTTTTTCGTCGTTTACGGGTTCTAATATTACCCGTATCCAATTTCACATAACATGCACCCAATTCCTCGCAAAGAGTAGATCATATACAATGGAGATACTTACCTCATTTCTTCAATTATTCTTTATTTTTCTTCATCCCAAAATAATTTACTGACTTAAAAACAAATTATCCTAAATGAAAGACTTTTTATTGTACTTATTACTTCCTTCGTTTCACAATAAACGTCGTTTAAAATTTTTACTAAATTAATCATTTTAATTATTGCTGAGTTTTTCACTATTATCAATATAAAGTACAGTAACTATTCTGCAAATTGTGCATGTAGTAATTATTGAAGGGTAATATAGAAAAAAAATTATTAAAGTTGTATTGAAAATTGAGAATGACATTCATTTAAATACAATTTATTGTGTGCTTAAACGACACTTATTATGAAACATGTAGAATATTTTATATAGTGTAGTTACTTTTTTTGTCTGAACCACTCATGATTTTTACCATTGCTTTTGATGGATTTTCTACATTAAATTTGAGGTATTTTAGTTATAACTTTTTACTCCTTTATTGTTATTATTTTTGGTAATTTTTCAATTCAGCTTGCACAAGAAATTAATTAATTCAGTGAGCTCCAAATATTTTGTTGGACATTATAGTCCTAACAACTAGCATGTCTCTTGTGATAATTATTTTGTGGTAAATTAAGGAAGTCAAATAACTCGTATGATGATAACTTTGACTTGTTCAAATTGTGTCCTTTGAAAAAGTAAGATGAATGATCTTCTTTATGAGAAGAATTTTCCCCAACATGTGTTCAACACAACAAAATCGATTGATAAGACTATTGATCATTTGATTTTACTACAAACAAGTGTCTGGATTAATTTGTTAGTGGTTCGACGATAAAGGGTCGAATCACATTATTAGGTATACAAATGCTTAATCATTTTGGGATAAACTTGAGCATATTTATGTGAAGAAGACATGAAATAACAAGACGTACTTGATAAAGAAGTTGTTAATCTTGAACATTCAAGAAGTGACTTCATCGAGATATCGTTTGAATAATTTTCTTGGAATTATGAATCACATATCTGCTATGGTTATTAAATTTGATGATGAAATTTAGGCGTTATTACTTCTATATTCTTTGTTTGACTCGTGATTTTTTTTTTCAAAATGTCATTTTCTTATTATACTCCTAAGGGAGTTTTGTAAATGGACCTTGTCAAAAGTAGTATTTTCAATTAAGAGATGATAAGAAAGTTTCATGATTCTTTACTGCAGTTAGAAGTATTGGTTACTAAATCAAGGAAAAAAATAAGAACTGGTATTCAGATTATAGAGACCAAAGTAGAAGCAATTCTAAAAACAAATACAAAGCTGTTGAGAGTTACACTTTTGATAAAAATATTCATATAAAGAGGAATTATTGGCTTTTTAAAAAAGAGAATTACGACTAAAGTTATAGAAAAAAATAAAGAACATATTGATGAAGACAATACTAATGTGACATTTGATAACTTGCTTGTTATTGATAAGTATGATACAATTATTTTTGTTGAAAGAATTGGGTAATTGATAGTGGTACTTCAATACCTGTCATTTTCCCAGAGATATTTCAAGTCGAATGAGTAGTCGCAAGAAAGGGGATTTGAAATGTGATCCTTTTAAAATTTAGTTCTTGTACTTTAATTGATGTTTATTCAAGATTAAACTTGGTAATCAAAAGTTGATTAGTAAGTTCTTAACTAACCAGAACATTCTTAACTCAAGATTAAACTTGTAAATAAAAATAATTTAGTGAAGTGTGATATGTATATTCAAATAATTAAAGATAAGGATAAAAAATTCACACACAAAAGTGTACTAATTCACTCAACTCAGATTAGTTTTGTCCTCACAATCATAAGACTTTTACTATGAGCTTCAAAACTAGAACATTTTCCTTTGCACATTTTCTCTTAATAAAACCTTGATCAATTACAATTTTCACCTTTCGAACACATAAAAGATTTTTATGGTCACCTTCCAATCTTAAAAGGTTTTTCACAACCACCTGCAACCTAGAAATAATTTTTACAATTACCAATTCAAAGTTTAGTTGGAGGTACGTAAAGTTTGGTCAATAATTGTTCCAACCAAAATTAAAACTCGAGTTTTTCTGAATGATTTATTATTAATCACTTGAGTTATGTCACTTGGTTAAATTAAATCACATTATATTAGAAACAAAATAGTAGTGTAGCTACATAAAAAGATTAATAAAGAAAATAGAAATTTTTTTTTAAGGAAGAAAATAGAAATATAACACAGGACTCATATGTGTCTTACATTATACATTTTATCCAAACAAAAAATAAAATATTGGGTCAATAGTACTTTTTGTCCAAACAAAATCTAAAATATTGAATCAAGAGTTATTCTTACCTTGCGAGATAGAGAAAACAAATTTAGTTTTAGTCCCTACAAAAATATTATTATTTAATATAGTCCTTTCATTTAATATCTTTTTGCTTTTAATCTTTACTAAACTTTGACTTTCTAAAACGGAAGACATGACATGCTTAAATGTCAAAATACGGCTTAAGTGGAATTATGACAAGGACTTCATAATAATTTTTTAATTATGACTCATTAGTAACTATAAGATAACTTTAAAAATTGTTCTCCATCTTCCCTTTCATCATAGTCCAACCAACTGACCCAAAACCTTTTCATCTCTTCTTTTTCAACCTTAGCAACCCATTGTGCAACATTGCTACCTGTTTCAGCCACCTTTGAACATTTGGAGGTTGGTGCAAAAAGCGTGACAATGTTTGGAGTTTTGTGTGATGGATAGTTAAGGAAGACAAAATGAAGATGGGTGAATTTGTAGATAGCAAGAGAGAAAATGGAATAAATTTCTGAATTATATACCTTTATATCCCGTACACATTGAGCCATCATGTAATTTATATTTTATAAGTAATTTTTGTAAGAAATTTTTTAACTCTATTATATTGAGCTCATATGTCCTAAGACCATGTGAACTATTTTGTTCTATTCGATTAATCATAATTCTTAGTAATGCGAGTTATTTATTTACTTCATTCAAAGGTAGACAAATTTCAACACGAGACCAATATAACTTTTAACCTGCTCTATGAATATACAAACGAACTAGAATAATATAATATTGCCGTAACCCCAAATATATTAACTGTCGGATTGTATTTCTATTATTAATGGCCATCATTCTTAAATCTAAAAGAAAAACATATATAACATAATATAATAAATGAAATAATATAATAAAGTAAAATAATTAACTTCCAATCAATAAAGTCTAACAATTTAAAAACGAGAATTGTAAAAATGTTTGTCTTAGAATTGCAAAAATATTGTCTTTCAGTATTATTATTATGTTCCTCTTCAGTTATAATATCACTACCACAACAATTCCTCTCCAAATCCGTACCTAACACAAACAACACTCTTCGTCATGAAAAACGATCGGAACCTTGTTGAGTTGAAGAAAAATGCTGTTCAGATCTTGTTGAGTTAAAGAAAAGGAGAAGTTGTTTTTCAATATTTTTTTATTTTCATTTTATAAAAAAATTATAATAAATAGATAAAAACTTTTAAAATTAATTAATTTTTTAAATTAAAAAATATAACAATCGTACGGTAAATAATGCTTTATTTTCGCTTAAGGTTTGTCTAATATCAAGATTTTTGAAGTGTTTATATAAATAGACTCTATGAGGCTATTATGCTGTAAAGGAACTTCGCTTCAATGTTAATCGTATAATAATGAAAGACAATAGGAAGTTTTTGCCAAAAACTATTAATCATAGGAAGTTTTTAATCATCGTGCGACCAAACCAATTTTGATAATTGCGTCCTAGCAAAATACCTCGAGAGACTACTAACCATGATCAGCACAAGTTTCCATCAGGCGAGGAAGAAGCAACTGAGGATCTCGGACAGTCAAACAGCAATATCTGCAGGTCATTCAACAACTTTAACTCAAAGTTCGATTAAAAAATGAATCATCAACTCTGATTAAATGAATCCACTGCATAGTTTGATTGGTAGTTTCTCAACTTATACTGTACCGGAGCGGATTTTCTCTAGAATCCTCTTTCTACATGTTGCATCTTCACTACTTCATACGAGGATTTAGGATTATTCGGTTGCTGACGAAACAATGTTTGGTTCGGGTTGTGTTCCTTGATAGCAAGAAAAAACCACCTTGCACAAACTTCCATGCTTTCAGGACTATGAGCGCCATCTAAAAAGAAAACAAGTTCATTTAATTGTTCACTCTTGAAGTGCTTGTCGGAAACAATCTGAGCCCTTCCTTGCAAACTTGCATTTGTTAACCCTTTTACGAACTGTTCCGGCAAAGCATCCTTCATGCAAGTAGATTAACTACTTCATCAGTAGGGCACAAAAAAAGACGTAAAAAGAATTACATTTTGAACTTACGGTTTGATCGAAGTGTGTGTCTCCAACATGTCCGGTCCTTTCCAACCATGTTGAGCAAAGCGCAATTGCAAGACCGGCATTTAAATATTGATGTTCGCCTTCAAGACCAAGTGTTAAACCATTTAGCAATTTGGCGTCTAACGGGTGTGCCACTTGAAGAGGTACCTGGAATTAGCATGATATGCTTAGCTTAGCTGATAGAATGCATGGATAATAAAATTTGAATTAATAATCGTAAATATTGTAGGATTAGGCCAAGTGATGAGTCATTCAAATTTATTTCAAAAGAAGCAAAACATCATCATGGAAGAACATACATTAAATTTAGAAGCCTTCTCTTCAAGTACATGCATAGCTTCTTCAGGTTGTGTCACTGTAAAAGCAGGTATCCGATCCTAGAAACAAATGAGCAAATAAATACATGGACTTTATCCGGAAGAAAGTGCACATTGTCCATAGTCAACACAAAAAGAACTTTTCTTTTTGAAAATAAGAAAAAAATATTTGACATCGAAAAATTACCTTAAAGATACCAGCTTTCTCGCCAGCGATTTCGCCAAGAGTATTTCCTGTTAATAAAATTCAGAACAAGTTAACTCAACTTTAACAATAATCTTAAGAGCTCTGCTATACATTACGAACAGTGGCAACACTAAATTTGACAAAGTCGTCTAAAACTGACCATACATGAGTAAAGCGGTAATATAGAAAGGATTGGGGGATAAAAAGGTAATTATAAATTTAAAGCAGTACATTTCTTGCAATTTGTTTACATTTTGTTCATAACAATCAGCATTAGTCAAATTTTTAAATGTATATTTTTGTAGCTATAAGCTTGCATTAAATTAGCAATTACCTAGAATTGAAAAGTAGAAAACTAACCAAGAATCTCCATGTGATCATACCCTTGGTAAGTTATTCCACACACAATAGGTTCCGGAACCTGAAATACAAACATACGTACATGAACATGTTCCATGATATTAACTTCTAGAAAAACTAATACAAATACCAAGTTTCAATATTTATTCATGCAGTCTTGTAATGTCAGACCAATAAATATCTGCTGAAATAAAAACTATACATACCACATTAGTTGCATCATATTTTCCACCTAATCCAACCTCCATGATAGCAACATCTACATGCATAAAAAAAATTAAAATAAAGTATTTTTCGTTAATAACAACATACCCAAAGAATTAATATATCTACCAAACAATAATTGGATAGAAATTGAAAACACGGGGATCAAACCTGTTCTGCTGCAAATATCTTGAAGGCGAGTAAAGCGAGGAAACGGAAATAGGTAGGCATTGGAACATTATCATCAGTTTTTTCCTATGCACCGTTGAAATAACAAACCAGTTACTTAATACCATGAGCAAGCTCAATATCAAGTTACAAAAAGTTGCAACGAGTTCACTTCTAAGTGATCACTGTGATGGTCACGCTAGCATAGGCTGAGAATATGGTATTTCTGTTATGCTACACAAGAATTGTGATTATCATGGCATAACAATGCATTGGTTTTTGTTCACAACAATGTCATCAAATAGCGGCGCTATAGCCCTTTTGTGTAATGGAATTTCAATACACTGTTATTTTCCATATCAACAATTGACAACACAGGTTCACAGAACATAATGTGATCCTTCCAGACTCACCGTATTGACAGCTAAATCTGTGTTTTCAACTTTTCTTCTTATCTTTTTCACTTTTTGTTTTTGGTTTTTATTTTCCAGATAACATTTGAACAGAGCCTTAATAAAAACCATCATAGTTAAAAACACACAACCTTTTCATTCTTTCTATCAATTAAATAACTTTAGATTCATTTCTGTCATATGCATGGAAACATACCTTTAGTCTATCATAACACCACCGGAAGTATGCTAAAAATTTCTCTTCACATATTTCTGTACTGCAGAAGCAACAAGAATATGCTAGATAATCAAACAACTGAAGTAAGTAGTAATGCTGCAACAAAAGGAACAATAATATGTAGGTTTTCCTTATTCCACAAAATAAGGAAAATTACAAAAGTGCCAGTACATATGAATAATTTCATTTCTAACAAGTTTATCATTCACAAAGCTATCAGAATTCATAAGCCTAATTAGCATGCATCTTCGACAAAGCATATATCAGACACATAATAGAAAGTGAATTCAATAAGAGCAAAATAACAAGTATATGAATGCAAAGCAAAAGGAAATAAAATCAACAAAGAATTAGAAGCACTCACCCATCTAAACGAAATCTTTCTCGGATATCAATGAGGTGAGGAGATGTAAAGAGTCCGGTACGAAAACCACAGTTACGTAATATAGATTCTGTGAAGGTGCACGTAGATCCCTATTGAACCACAGTTCAAAATAACAATCCCCATCATTACAATTTGCATATAGTAACTAATTTCAAGAAGCCATAAACTACCAGCCACACTACACATCAATAATTGCAAAAACCAAATTGAACTTCTCATAATGGCTTCAGTTCCAAGTAAACATCAACCACCAAAGTAAAAAGAAATTACCTTCCCTTTGGTACCTGCCACATGGATAATCTTCATATTTGAAATATCCTCCTCCAAATCTAGCATCTATGAAAATTATACTTCATTATTAACAACAACCATCCTAACAAAGTGACCAAATACTCAAAAGCATGGTTCTAAATTGCCTTCTGCAACTACTACTGTGGCCGCAATATAATAGTTACAGAGGTCTATACAGTGGCATGGCAATCACAATTGTAGCTGTATCGACTGCATTTGTCCACATTTTATCATAATATAAAAGCTTGCGGCATAACTTATCGCAATTTAAAACTATGCTCAAAACCCAATTGTCCAATTCACAAACTTTTTCAAAACTTTACCTTTAGATACTCAAATAGAACATCAAATTGATCACCCATATTGCTACCATCAGCACGAGTGCGTTTGATGATCAAAGAGGACAAAGCCTCCAATGCTTCTTCATAGGAAGTCAACGATTGAGATTCCGGTGACCCATCACCACCTTCTGCAAAAAGGAAAAGACCCCACATGTGAAAAGAGCGTAAAAATAATAAAAATCAAATTTTTAATTTGAGTCGAAGCAACCCAGAAGGGTAAGAATGAACATAAGATTCAAAATAGGGAATAATATACCTTGTTCAGACATGGGTTTTGAGGTTTGAATTGTGAATCAAAAAAGAAGAGTGTTGTGTGTGTGAAACTGTGAATTGTGAAGTGAGTGAAAATGGAAGGTGGAGTTGAGATTGAATGATTAAAAGGGGATAGAAAGTGTTCAATTTTGTGGTAAGCGTCTTATGTTTTTTTTTGTGTGTTACATAAGATAAACAAAGTATGCGGTCTTTCTATGATTCCATTTTTGTTTATTGGAGAGAAATATAACAGAAAAAGACAACTTCAGCTTCAAGTAGGATTGAAAAAATAATTTGTAATTTTTTTTTTTGGACAAGAAAAAGAATTTATTTATTCACTTCTATCTAATCTATCTCTATTCAGAAGTAAATTCATCCAATTGTTTTTTTCTTGGGTACAGATCCAATTGTTGTTTTTTACTGTATAAATACAATTATTTTAAAATAATAACAAATATTTAATTTTTGAAAAGTAATATGGTGAATGAATTTGTTATTCATCCATTAAAAAATTATAAAGGAGTTGATGAATACTTTTGATAAATTTTTAATAGAATGCAAATAATATTAAAACATTGTCTTAATTAATTTTTATTGTATAATCCAAAACAAATTTTATCACATCTATGTTTTCCTCTTTCTAACAAATGAATTTATAAAATTTAAAGTAATTCACTAAAATTTGGAGTAAATTACACATCCAAATACTAGGGGAGGTGAGTGCAATGTACTGTACAAGCGGTATTTTCACCTTTATATTATAATATTTTTACTCCAGGCTTTATTGGTTTATGTTGTTTGAGTGGTTGAATTAGATTTGTTTTGAATTGTTGTGTTTGATTTATTTTTGGTTGCTTTATATGGTTGAGTATTTTTCGTTAGTTCATTTAACTTCCAATTTAATATTTTATTTTGGCCCAATTATACTTCACAAAAGTAAAGAATATATGAGTTTAATATGCACAACTCAATCATGACAAAAAAAAAATGTTAAAAAGAATTGACAAGATCTTCATTATCACAAATTTTATTTTTGGTCTTCATCTTTTTTATAAGAATGGTTTTGTGCATTTGAGTGTGGTAAAACCTCTCCTCTAATTTTAATTATTTTTGTTGAAGTCTATATTTTATATCTCTTTTTGCAAGATTAAAAGCAAGATTGGGATTTAGATAACATTTGGAAGACATATTTCATTCTTTTAATTTTTTTTAAACAACTATACAATGAAAATTATTAAAAAAAAAATAATGAGAAAAATAAAATGGGTGGGGTGAACATCTAGAGGGTAGTTTTCATTTATTCATTCTCTTCTTGATCAAGTATCTGATAACTTTTTAATTTTTGGCCCTTTGTTTTCTTTTCTTTATTTTATTTTTAAACGTGTCTATGTTCTGTTATTTTTTCTTAGACACTAGCAAAACTCTTGTACATATGATACACTTGGTTCTCGCATTGTCCATATTTAAGAACTTGCAATAAAATATTATGAATATATATAGTAGTGTATAATAATTAATAATCAACTTTATTTTGTATAAAGTGTTCGGAATTTCAATATATCACATTATAAAGTGAAATTCTTATTGGACAAAATAAAATTATGACTACGAATAAGATATGCCTTCTTTTAAAATCAACCAATATATATTTAAATGGTTTTCAAAGTTATAATTACAATATCAATTTCAACTTTCATACACATGAAAAAATCAAGATATGTCAAACAATTTTTTTAAAAAAATATCACTATAACAGAAGTTCTCTCATATTCATTTCATTTGTATACATATAGAGGTGGCTGAATAAGACCATCAAAAGCAATTATTTTAATTAAGATTTAAAAAAAGTTAAATTTTTACTTAAATACAAAGGCTATAAAAAATATTTTGTATTTGATAAAAAATATTAATATATTAATATTTTAAATTAATTAATTTAATTATCTATTGAAAAATAAGTATTATACAAAGTCGATTATATTAATATAAAAAAAATTTACCATATAATTTAAAAAAATCATTTTTATAAAATATTTAATAATTTTACTAGAATCCTATTATAGACATTTAAAATATCTCATATTAGAATTCACAAGTCTCCCTGTATCTTAAATTAACCGTGCTGAAGTAATTCAATAATATTAAATAAGAGAAATTAATTAAAATTCCAATTGTCTACTAATTAAATTACTGATTGAAAGTTATAGGACCTTATTTTTTATGAACTTAGAAGTTAACACTTGATTACCACAATTAAGACATCGTTTTTAACATGTTTTTCTTTATAGTCTAACACTTTCATATGTTTGGACATAAAAAATATTAAGTGAATTTTTCACACACAAATATTATATTTTCTCGCTTTTAAAACAAAATAATACATAATTGATTTAAAATATGTTTGTTAACATTTAAAAAATGCTTAATCTTTATTATAAATTAAATTATAACAAATAAATATTTAAATATAAAAAAGAAACTAAACCATTTTATTTATAAGCAAGAAATATTTTAAAGGGAAACAACTTTCTTTAAAAAATATTAAAAGTTAAATACCACATGCATGTAGTCGCTTAACTTAATTTCAGTTAACATTTTAGTCTTTTATTTTAATTTTTAAGTAACAATTTGATATTTAACTAATATTAAAAGAATTACAAACATCAGTTAAGTTCTTACAAAATTAATTGTCTATACTCAACATCATAGCACAAATATTATCCACTCTCTATAAAAAATTATTAAATTTTAAGGTCAACACATCCTTACAATTAATTAGTACAAGAAATAATTAATCTTAATGTGTAAACAACATGGGCTAGCAAGAAACCATAAAATAAATGTTGTATTTTAGATTCATACAAAAAGATAGGGGTTTGAAATAATAAAACAAGTGCACATAACAATTTTAAAAATTTATTTTACAAAATAGTTGTAAAAAACAAATGAGAGAGAGAGAGAATCTGAGAATAAAAATGATAATTCCCGGAAAGACTACAAGGATACTATTTAAATACAACACAAAAATAAAATATTATTGGAGTAATTATAATTTATTAATCAATAATAAATGACTTAATTAAACCATGAAGCCAAGTCAATATACAATAGTCAATAACATAATAAAACCATAGATCAAGTCCTCGTGCATTTTTTGGCCTGCTAGCTTATCGTATTTTTTATTTTTAAATGCAAATTTTATTGATCACTAATAAGTTGATCAGGGGTGTTCCATTTAAGAAGACAAAAGTGTACATAAGAGAAATGTTTTACAATATTAGAGACATACTCTCAATAAATATGGATAATCTAATATTGTTATGGTTCAATAATAAATCTTATTATTTTTATTAATTTTAATAAAGCATTATTTTATTTTTATTTTTTATCATCATACAATTCAATGTTACTAAAAATAGCAAAAGTGTACCTTTGGTATTCTTTTTGTGGTTTATTAAACAGCATAAATTGGTTTATTAACACAGTGTGAATCGTGAATTAAAAACAAAAAGGAATGTGCGAAAGAATGATAGAAAAATAGAGACGTATGTAAACAAAATTAGTACCAAGTAATAAAAGATCGAATAAGGCTAAGAAACTTTTTAGTGCAACAAGTTAATTATAAGGACGATTAAATATCTGGAAAAGAAAAATATTAATTAATATTATAACAACAAGTAAAAAATAACTAATGCATGGAAGCTTAAAAGGGAGAGAGAAAAAAATATGAATGTTGATTAATGGCCTTTAATTTTCATGTTCTCCGATGTATAATTGCTGAAGATTATTGATTATTTCCTAAAAAAAAACTATTGATAAAATTATTGATTATGGCCTAAAAAAAACTATATATTGACAAATATAATTCATGTAAGACAAAGATGAAATGAATTAACGATTCATATTTTAAATGTATATTTTTGTACAGTTAAATTAATATAATAAATTATTTAAAAAAATAAAGAACATCAATTAAAAAATTCTCAAAACTTTAAAGTGCAAGAAAAACTTAACTTTATCAATATTTATTTATATTTAATGTGTGAGTGTGTCAAACTAATTTTAAAGTATTATGTTCTAAATATTTATTCTAATTAATTAACCATAGTATAAAATATCCAAGGTAAAATTATAAAAAGAAAACAAATTGAAATTTAAATCTTATATAAAGTATAATATATTATATTAATTCTGCATGTATATTAACAATTAAAATCTAATATAAATATATGAATTATTAATAACTATTAATATAGCAAGCTTGTTTAATAACAATGAATGAAAAATATATGTTTTTCATAGTTTGATTATGTCTTTGTTAACCTCCATATACCAATGCATTTTTTAATATATAGATCAAGAGATTATTCAACTCAAGTATGAATGCAACCTCAAGTATATGAAAAAATGAATGTGTGGAAGGAAAGAAAAATTGAGTGAAATAAAGCTTTTTAGTGTAGATGGAAGTGTGGGGAAGAAAAAAATTAAGAAAAGTGATCTAGCAAAGAACATGGAAAAAATGTGAGGGTTTATATAGAGGAAGAGGGGTGAGTGACCCATTAATTACTACCATATTTTCAAAGGTTTAATTACCTTGGTAACTAGGAAATTCAAGGATAGCTTAAGGTGAGATTAACTCTCAAACTTTTTTACTATATATTAATATATGTTAAATTTTTAAGTAGTTTGTAAATTGATTTGATTTAATGGGTAAATGTGAGTTTCAAATAGAACGAGAAAAGAAAAATTGACAAAAAAATGGCTAGTTATATATTATTATTATTATTATTATTATTATTATATAATAACAATTAATATGAATAAAAATTATTAATAACCATGAGCAGTATATCATTTTATTTTGGACTTATGACATCAGTTAATTAAAAAAAATCATTTCAAACCTTAGACAATAAAAAGAAAAAAAAAAGAGATGTTTTACATTTTCTATATATCATTTATACATAGAAAAATTCCATTTTAAGAAGTTACAAAAATTCCAATTTGAACAAAATTGCATCTATTTTGATATAGATTGTATCTATGCATTAAACAAAATTGAAATGAGGTAATGAATAATATGGACATATTTTGATATTGATTGCATCTATAACAAAATTGATATTAAAAAAAATATCTTGGGATTATGTCAAAATTTGATACACACCGACCAATTCCTTATCAAATTATCAATTTGAACACTCTCTTTGATCAATAAAACAAAAGAATCATTTTACAATTTTGATTAAAACCACAAAATGGGACCAGCATAAGTAAATGCATACTCTATCGTTAGTTTTTTCATTTTCTACCATAAATAGATATGTAAGAATTAATGCTATAGAATTTTTCTTTCATGTATAAATCACTTATATGTCATGGTTGTAATTTTTAGGCTTAATTGTATTTTTGGTCTTCCTATTTTAACTGAATCGCGAAAGTAGTCCCCTTATTTTGTTTCTTCCTAGTTTTGGTCTCCAAACAGAATTTTAGTCCAAAACTTGATGAAATTTTATTTTTTTTGCATTTATTTAAATCATACAATGTCTCAAGATCTCATTTGCAATAATTATACTTGAAATCTATGATCATAAATGGTGTAGTATGACTTTAAAAAATGAAATTTTATCAAATTTTGGACTAAAATTCTGTTTTCGAGATCAAAGTTAGGGAGAAACAAAATAGAGGGACTACATTCACGATTCAGCTAAAACAGGAGGACCAAAACTGCAATTAAACCTAATTTTTATTATTTTATGTACTCATATTTGATGAATTTATGAGCTGCTCACTTTCTTGTTTAATAATAATGTTGATTTATATTTATTTGTCATAGAAAAGTACTATAAATAAATGATAAATATCTTTCCTTATGCCTCTTACACCTAAAAGAATACGTACCATAATAGTAAATATATTTATCTATCATTATTGAATAGGACAAGAATTATTATTATTCATGTGGATCAAAACGATTTTTTTTTTTTTGCTATGGATTGAAAATGATTTTTTAACTTAATTGGTATCAATAATTTTTTATTCATTTTAATGGCTATTATACGCAATCAACCTTATCATAAATTGATAAAGTTGGATATACGAGTAATAAATATAAATTTTTTTTAACAACTCAATCAATATTATATTAATATTGATAGTAATTTTAGAATTGCGTTAAAGATAGAATTTAAATTATTGATCTCCTCATATGTGCACTCCTTAATTCATACAACATAGCTATTAAATAAACTTTTTATCTCTTAATAGTGTTAAATTTTTTAGTTTATAAGTTGGTTTGATTTAAAAAAAAAACAAAAAACTTGTTGACTCATATACATCATTAATTATATATATAAAAGAATTTGATAATTAGGAATTTATATATATATATATATATATATATATATATATATATACTATTTATTCTCCATCATTTCCAACAATCCCCCACTTGAATTTAAAAAATAGGTTCTTGAATAGCGTCAGACGCTTCTATAAGATTATGCATAAACAAAAGTGTCTCATGACTTGAACTCTATCTCTGACATCAAACTCACACATAACCTTTTCATTGGGTGTATTCTTAAAATCCTGTGCATTTGGGGCCATGCACGTGTATCCCAGTGTAGTGAACGCTCTAGGAATTCTTCCTAAAAATTCCATAGGAAGCGGCCCCCACTTCCACATTCACATAGGTAAGTCTATCAAGAGTACTCCTGTAGCTAGGTACTCCATTCCACAAAGAGTATAGATCTCATTAAGAGTTTCTATTATCTCATCCTTTCATTGCTTCAGGACTCATGCTTCCTTCATATATTATATAGCATGTTCATCTCATATCACTATGACTTGTTATTACCCATTGAACCTAATTCTTGGGATCTCCAGTCTTTTAGGTCGGGTTACCATCACAGGTGACTCATCAATCTATAGGCAATAGTCCCATCCTTTTGGATGTATTTAGGATTTTCTCTCTAGCCAACCCTTTCGTCAAAGGATCTGCTAAATTATCATCAGTATGCACATGATCCACTATAACAACTCCTTTAGAAAGTAATTCTCTAACTGTGTTGTGCTTACAACGAATTTGTCTTCTATTACCGTTGTAATAACGATTCTCAATTTTTGCAATAGTCGCGGTACTATCGTAGTGGATCAACATAGCTGGCAATGGTTTTTCCCACAAAGGGATCTCTACTAGCAAGCATCTCAACTAGCTTGCTTCATCACTAGCAGTAGCTAGTGCTATCATTTCAGATTCCATAGTGGACTGAGCCAATATAGTTTGTTTCTTTGATTTCCACGACACAGCACCACCAGCTATGTTGAAGACATAGCCACTGGTTGCTTTGGAGTCATCTGATAGGGTGTTCCAATCAGCATCGCTGTATCCTTCAAGGACTGCGGGAAATCTTTGATAGTCTAATCCGAGACTCATGGTTCTTTTAAGATATCTCATGACTCTTTCAATAGCGTGCCAATGCTCTATACTAGGTCTACTAGTAAACATGCACAGTAATCCAACGACATAAGCTATGTCACCAAATCGAACTGAACCGAACCGGGCCGAACGGACGGACGGCGGCGGCGTGTGTGGTGGTCCATTTGCTTGCGTTCTCCCTCATTCACAAAATTGTGGGTACCCCTTGGGCCCAACCCAAGTGCCACACATCCACCTTATAAATGCTATTAGTGAGTGTATTCCCTCCTATGTGTGACTTTTCATTTTTTCAATTCACAACATTTAATACCATCATCAGTACCATTTATTCTCCATCATTTCCAACATTTAGTGACCAAAAAATTGGTCTCTAAAAACGTTTTTTCTAGTAGTGTCCTCCTTCAAACCTAGCCGTCATCGTTGAAGGCCAGCTTTGGCCGCCGTCATTGGAGCTTGCCAAAGATGATGGAGAATCAAGAATACGTTGATGCTTTAGCAATGTGTTATCTCATCTTTATGCCTCTATAACTCTTATGTCGTCGCTTTTTGGTTTTCCTCCACCGTTTGCGAGCACACCACCGACATCTTCTTTGATCCTTGTTACTGTTATTCTTGGTCTTCACATTTTGGCTTAATTCTCCACTTTTTTTTTTTTTTTTGACATATTGTGTAGAAACCCAAAATCTTCAATTCCAAGAACCCTAGCATTTAATTTTTCTAATATGAAATTTAACTCTTATTGTTATTAAGTAATTTATCTTTAACATTTTTTTAACTTGTGTTGGAGTTTGATTTTAGAATTGTTTGTCTTGTGTTGAAATTTTTTGACTCACCTTCTTTGATTTCAACCACTTTGAGGTCTTTTAGTTTAAGATAAAAAAATTACTCAACTTCAAAATAAGGGATTTAAGTTTCAAAATTACTCGACTTCCGACAAAACCCATGTCAAAGACAGTAGTCTTGAGATGATTCATACTTCATAAAGATAAAGAAAATGTTGTAAAAGGAGAGTTTCGGCTGAATGAGGGAAAACAAGCTAGATGTTATTGGTGGATACTATTGTAACTTATTATGGCAATCATGTGGGAACTGCAATGACAAATGATTTAGGTGAGAAGCTACCCTTAAATTATGATCAAGTCTTTATTTAGGATTTCATCCTCCAACTTTTATCTTCTTGCTTAAAGAAGAAAATGGGGTTGTCAATAATTTTCTTCTTCACATCATGTTGTTATAAGCAATATAGCCATTTAGAGTCACCTAATTAATGACTCAATTATTGCTTTCTAAATCTAATATATAAATTGTTGGTTGTCCATTAGTTGAACTTATTCTTTCTATTGTTGTTCCTCGCCATCACTTAATCATTATTTAATCAAGAAAGTGTATTTGTTGTGATGAGTGAATGATAATTTCCTACCATCATCGTACTAACAAAAAAAAAACAGTTATGATAACAATTGAAATTGTTAATTTTTTTTGTGTGTGTGTATTGATCGCTAATATTCTACCTTTTTATTTTTTCTATTTATTTTTAAAAGAGTTGGGAGACTGATGAGAAGTTCCCCGATGACTACAACTTGCAAGAAATGGATGATGTTCAAATTCTTAAAGTGTGTCTACGGATGGTTTTGATAATAAATGGGACATATGGGCATTGATGGTCACTCTCTTGAAATCAAAGTGAGTTTAACTACCCCATGTTTTCCCTATCAAAAATTATTTTGTTTTCTGTGATTTGCTAGCCATGACTTTGTATAATTTCATCTAATTTGTATTTGTTGCATGCTTCCTTTTTGTAATCATATGCCTCTATTATATTTGAAATAGTGCTCTTGAAAGAGAAATGAGAGAATAGAGTTGGTAGAGACCGAAGGGTATTGGGAGAGTAGCACAAATATTGCATCCTTAATTAACCTAGTGAGTATATATATAACGTGTTCTTAATCACTCCATTAGGCACAATATATTATGAAATTTTTCATTGGAATTATCTTTTGTACATTGAACAATTTTCTTTGGAATTATATTAGTAGTATTTCTCAAGTTAAAACATGACCATTTTTATAACACTCTAATTTTTATAATAAACTATTTTATTAATGACATAAAATTTTAAATAATTAAGTTGGTGCTAAAATTATTTTCGAATATATGTTAAATTAATTTTAGAATTAATTTTCATTATATGATGTTTCAATCTTGTAATATTATACCAAAAAGTGATATAAATAATAAATATTATATTTTATCTATTTTTCTAAAAAATAATAGTATTTTAGTGTACATATTTCAAAGAATAAGTTTTTAAAGCAATTTTACGCGTATATGCGAGTTGATAATTAATGTGACATTTTCTTGTGTGATTGATTAATATTAAATGTGAACTTAATTATATTTAATTATTTTTAAATATATCTTATTTTAATTATTTATTTTATAAATAATTATCTTGGATAATAGTAATATTGTGTCTGATTTTATTTATTTCTAATTAGTTGATATGATATGATGATTTTATATGTATTTATTGTGATTTAGTAATTATTATTAATTGTTGATGTTATATTTATTTAGTTTATCATTTTGACTATTATATAAAGATGGTAGTAATTTTTACATAATTATTTAAAAAATATTATAGTAATAATTATAGTGATTATTTTGAATATCAGAGTTTAAGTTATTAGTAATATATATTTATTTTAAAATTAATTACTCTAATTTAAAAACAAAATATATTAGTTATGAAATATTAGTAATATTTTATTAATGAAATTGTGTTTAAAATAAAATATGAAAAAAAATCACTTTTGGTGATTATTGGTTTTAATTAAAAAGCAAAAATTAAAAAAAAAGTAATAAAATGAGTTGAAGAGTAAAACCTAATTAAACAATAATAAACAAAACAAAATAATAAATAGAAAAGAAAAAAAAACAAAGTAAGAGAAAGAGAGAAGGGCTGGCCACAAGGAGCAGCAGTCGCATTAGCATTTTTACCTTGTAAGAAAAGAAAGAAAATCGGCACCGACGACAGATAACAATCCTATAAAATTTTCTTCGTTTTCATCCAAAATTTAGTATGTTGTTTCTTATATTTAGTTCGTCAATTAAACATAATTTTTCATATTTTTAACAACAATTTTCCTCTAAAATATCTGACTTCTCCATTTGTAGAATTCTTTATTTTGCACTGTTCTTCTTCACCATAAGTTCGATTTGAGTGAAATCAATGCCTAAACGACCGTGTGAAAAGTGGCTATATTATCCACTGATTGATTTTCTGATTTATGGTAATTTTCCTTGACTGATTTTCGAATTTAGTTTTTAGAATATCTTCTCATAATTGATTTAATTATGACATTTATCCATAAATTGTCAAGTTAGATCGATTGAAGGACAAAAAGTCAAATAACAAAGACTGTTTGATCGTGGAATCATACAAAATCTTGTATAAATTTTCTTTATCTGCTGCGAATTTTACTCAAACAAAATCTTGTATAAATTATTTAGCGTCATATGGCATGTGACTGACGTTATGTATTAGCTTCGACCGTTTTATCTTAGGTCCGATACGACGCTAATCGGACGCTAAATAGATATTAACGTGGGATTTTGGCCGAAACTAAAATAAGTTTTTCTACTTGTGGCTATAGGCATATTATCGATCATTAATATTTTGTCCATTGGTATAAATTTTAAGAGATATACCGATCTTTGTTTGCTTTTACCTACATCTTTTTACTATCACTAAAAATCAAATTTCTTGTAGTCCTTTTTGATTTATTACTCCCATGTTTTTATTTTATTTGAATTTAATTCCTATAAAATTAAAGACGATTGATTTTGATTTATAACGTCAAATCAAAAGTTAAAAAAAAAAGGGCAAGAAAACCGTCGTGGCACGAAAAAGACGTGTTTTCTAAAAACTCTTAAACTCCACTTTTAATTTCTATTCAATTTTTTTTATAAAATAACACTAATTATTAAATAAAAATTAATGAATTTGTTAATTAATAATATAAATTATTTTATTTTTAATATATCATAAAAGATTATATGTATTTATAGGACCACAAGTCCCAACTTTTTTTTTTAATTCTGATTTGACGTTATAGATCAAAGTCGATCTCATTTAACATAGAGTAAATCCAAACAAAAACTTTATAATTATTTACGATGATTAAAAATATATTTAAACCTAGAATTAATCGTATTAATTAGTCAACCTCGTATTTGCAAAGTAGAAATCACAATCAACATTAATTGGATTTACTAGTAGTGTAGTAGCTATGAGATGATATATCTAACGGATGAAGACAAAAAGTATAATCAGATTATTTTATACTTCTTTCACAAAGTAAAAATTTACTAATTTTTCATAAAAAAACAACAATTGTTAGAATATCAACGTGAGGAGCGAATGGCTGAGACTAAGTGAACATTCCATTGATGGTTATCCATGGCAGTTTCATCTCTTCAATTTCACATGAAGTTTGATCAATGAGTGTCAATTCCATTTTCTAGGATTGGATTTTGCTTGCTTGTTAAATTGTAAAATTGTTCCAATCCAAAATATTGAGTTGGAATATTAATTAAGCATCTTAATAATGAGTTGGATTATTTACTACTGTTATTTATGTGGAAATATGCCTCAAATCAATAATAATTTAGAGTTAATTATAACTGAATTTAGTTATGACAATGTTACTTATAATTAGTTAAGAAATTTGTCTTTAAATACTATAACTGTAAATATAATGGTTGTGTTGTTGATTGATAGAGAAAGATATGCAGTTTAGACTTGTTGGACATAAGTCCCCCTGATTATGGTTTTGACATAATTAACAAACATACAATGTCTTGTGATTAAGCTAACTGTTTGAATCAAGTTGCATTTCAGGTAGAAACACACACACACTAAACATATGGACACAAATCTTGGAACGCAAGGAATCAAGCATAAAGTGAAGCATGTGCTGGACAAATTCAACTATGTTTAAGTGTCATTAGTGATTGTATTTATTAGGTTTTAGACTTATCATATATGAGTTCATGCATAAGTTTTGCCAAGATAAAAATGTGTTTTTAAATTGAACCAAGTAACCAAATCGATTGACTAATCAATTGATACATCTATTGGGCAATCGATTGATTGACTCAGAAGTAAAGTTATCACTAATCCAATCGATTGATAAATCGATTTTGTGAAGGATCTCAGTGAAACTTGAACTCTGGGTGCAACGCAATCGATTGGACAATCGATTCAAGAATCAATTGAGAAATCGATTGTGTGAGTTACAGGGGCAAGCCAAAATCCTTGCAAATCGATTGTCTAATTGATTTCGAGCTTAATTTGTATCAGACTTGACCACTGTAACATACCAATTGATTGGACAATCGATTTGAACATTAATTGATGAATCGATTGAGTGAGACACAGAGACAACCATTTCTAAACCAAATCGATTGGGTAAAAGTTTTTATAAGTCAGTAGCTCTGTGACAAATCCAATCGATTGAGACATCAATTGAACTTTGTTTCTTGACTTGCAAGACATATACTAATCGATTGACAAATCGATTGAGTGTTTAAAATGTTTAATCATATATCAGAAACCAAGTTCCTAGTCGATTGGCAAATCAATGTTTTCAAAATAGCTAAGTCCCTGTAACAATTCAAATCGATTGCTAAATCGATTAGAATTAAACAGCTGAGGCACTGGGACAAAGTAAATCGATTGAAGAATTGATTAGTGCAAATTTCTGGAGTCCCTGTGATCAGTCCAATCGATTGACAAATCGATTGGAGTAATTGTTTTCAGTTACATACCAATTGCCAAATCGATTATGGTGGATTATCAATCGATTATGGAATCGATTGTTTTGATCTCGTTGTTTGAACAAAACATTCGAAATCGATTACTCAATCGATGCTGATATAAACTTGTCTCAGTTTTCTGATTTATGAATCAAAACAATCGATTGCCAAATCGATTGATTAATATGTTTTCAAGATTCAAGAAAAACAAGAAACACGAGCATCGATTGGCAAATCGATTGGAGTGTTTCTATGCTTTATAAAATCGATTGGAAAATCGATTTGTATGTGTTTTTTTGAAACATATAAAAACTGTCTCAAAACTGTTTTTGAAAATAACACTTACATGACATAGAATTGATATTTTTCAGAACCAGAACTTTTGAGACCTTTGAACTTTTGATACACACAATACTTTGAGAAAACTAAACCACTTGGCAAACACTTATAGTTTGAACATCATTGTGTTATCAAGTCGCTTTTTCTAGAAAGATCTTTTGATCTTCTTTGTTGTCAATTTCTGTAAAACTACATTGAAACCAAACCTTGTAAAAATCCAGTAGCTAAACTAGTGGTTACCGTTCGTTGATGCTTGTGATCATCAAGAAGGAACCTCATTGCGATCTTGTGTGAGTTTACCGAAATAACTCAAGGGATGCGATGGATATATGTTAGAATCAAGATAGTTGGATAGATAGGCTAGGTGCTAGCTGGAAAATCTGTAAAATGTTCTGTAGAAGATTCTAGTGAAAAAGGCTAAGATCAGGTTGATCTTGGGACTGGATGTAGGTTGTCTTACAGACGACCGAACCAGGATAAATATCTGAGTATCACTCTTCTATCCCTTATCTTTTACTTCATTGTTTGGTTGATTAATATTGATACATGTTATGCTTGATATTGTTTGAAAGATTGAATATACATGCTTGTATCTAGATTGATTTGTTGAACAATTACTGTGTATGTTGCATTATTAATTTGACAATACATGTAATTGTGAACCTTCTCCTTGAATCAATTCTTTGGGACCTTGTTTGATATTCTGCTTAAAAAAATTGATAATTGTTAAACTGTTTGGCATTCTTGTGAATTGTTCATTTGACTGTCATATACATATTTCTTGCATTATAAGTCATATATTACCTACAATTGGGATCAAGAGCCTGTACTTGTTTTAGAGAAAACTCTCATATAAGTCATGACTTCTGTAGAATTCTTAGGTGAAGGTGCTTCCCTTTCAAGGCCCCCTGCTTTTAATGGTGTGGCCTATATGTACTTGAAACAACGTATGTTAATTTTTCTTGAAGCTATTGGAATTGATATTCTTGATGCTGTTGAAAATGGACCTTTTGTACCAACTTTAGCTGGTACTAGTGAATCTGCTATATTGAAACCTTAATCTCATTGGTATGAGGATGACAAAAAGAAAGTAGGTTATAATGCTAAAGCTAAAAATATTATAACATCTGCTTTGAGTCATGATGAATTTTTCAGGGTGTCAAATTGTAAATCTGCAAAAGAGATGTGGGATACCTTGCAGCAAACTCGTGAAGGTACCACTGATGTCAAGAGAGCAAGGATAACCACATTGATGCACGAGTATGAATTATTCAATATGAAGAAAGAAGAATCCATCAATGACATGCAAACCAGATTCACACACATAGTCAACAACTTGCATGCACTTGGAAATGAGATTGAAAGCGATCAGCAGATAAGCAAAGTAATGAGATGTCTGACTCGAGAATGGAAACTGAAGATTACTGCCATAGCAGAGTCAAAGGATCTTGGACCAATGTCAATCGCTACGCTCTTTGGGAAATTAAGAGAACACGAAATGGAACTCCACAGACTAAGTGAAACTGAGCAAGTTGACAGTAAAAGGAAAGGGCTATCTTTGAAAGCCCAAGCACATCAATCAAAAGCTGAACAAGAAAGCTGCTCAGATGAGTCAAGCAGTGAAACTGATGAAGAATCAGAGATTGGTTTACTTGTCAAAAAGTTCAAAAAGTTTCTGAATAAGAAAGATAACAAGTTCAGAAAACCAGCAAGTTCTAAGACAAATGACACCAAGACCATAACATGTTATGAGTGTGGAAAAACATGCCACATAAAGTCTGAGTGTTACAAGTTGCAAAACAAAAACAGAACTACAAAGAACAAAGGCAAGGAATCAGCTCCAAAATCCAGAAAAGCTTATGTTGCATGGAACGATAATGACAACGAATCCTCTTCATCTTTCGAAGAAGAACAAGCAAATATATGTCTTATGGCTAAAACAGACTCAGATTCGGAAAGCGAGGTTAGTTCATTTGATCCTTCATATGATGAGTTACAAAATACATTTACTAAATTACATGATGAGTATGTTAGCACTATTAAACAGCTGATTAGTACTAAGAAGTTATTAGAAGAGAAATGCATGTTGTATGATGAGATTAAACTTGAGCATGAATCCCTTAAGGATATAAATGAAAATCTGAAAAAGGAAACTCATGCATTGCATAGTGATCTAGAGAAGTTTAACAATAGTAAAAACTAGTTAGACATGCTTCTTGGTAATCAAAGGAATTTCAATGAGAAATCTGGACTAGGCTATAAACCAAATATGCATGTTAAACAGAATCACAATAAACATGGCATTGGATATAGGAATGTTAAACATAACCAGAAGTATGGTAGATCTAATCATATGCATAGTGTCTTTATCAAACCAAAACAATATGCCTCCTCTGTTGTCACATGTCATTTCTGTTGTAGAAAAGGACATTTTGTGTACAATTGCAAATTTAAAAAACTTGCCAACAGAGGGTGTAAACAAATTTGGAAGGTCAAGACACCAAAGTTAGTAACTGACCCCCCAGGACCCAATTTAAATTGGGTACCTGAATCCAAACGTTAATTTCTTTTTGCAGGTGTGCTTGGCATCTAGGACTCACTTGTGGTATTTAGATAGTGGGTGCTCCAAGCACATGATAGGGGACAAAACTAAGTTTTTGTCTCTAAGCTTAAAGGATGGTAGCTATGTCAAATACGGCGATAATAACAAAGGCAAAATCTGTGGCAGTGGAGATATAGGTAATGAGTCAACTGCTGTTATCAAAGATGTATTATATGTAGAAGGACTCAAACATAACTTGCTAAGTATCAGCCAGTTATGTGACAAAGGTTTTAAGGTACACTTTACTTCTCAATCTTGCATAATAGAGCATAAGGAGAATGAAGGTATGAAATTCGTTGGTAGTAGAATCAAAAACATTTATATGTTAGATTTTACTGCATTACTTGCTGGTTATGTATGTTGTTTGTTATCTAATGCTGATGAGAATTGGCTGTGGCATAAACGGGTTGCACATATTCATATAGATCATTTGAATAGGCTAGTTAGTAAGCAGCTTGTAATAGGACTCCCAAATAGGAAGTTTTCTAAAGATAGGCTGTGTGACTTCTGTGAGAAGAGTAAACTTGTTAAGACTTCGTTTCCCCCTATAGATTCAGTTAAAACCTCTAAGGTTTTACAGTTGATTCACATGGACCTTTTTGGTCCTTCCCAAGTGAAGAGTTTTGGTGGTAACCTTTATGGATTTGTATTGATTGATGATTATTCTAGATTCACATGGACATATTTTCTGACTCACAAGAGTGAGACATTCTCAATTTTTAAAACCTTTGCTGCTTTAGTTCAAAATGAGAATAATCAGAAAATTGTCTCAATTAAAAGTGATCATGGAGGTGAATTCCAAAATGATTCTTTTAAAACCTTTTGTGAACAGAATGGTATTCAACACTTTTACTCAGCCCCTAGAACCCCTCAGCAAAATGGGGTTGTTGAAAGGAAAAATAGTTCTTTGGAAGAGTTAGCTAGGACTATGCTCAAAGACTCTAACCTGCCCAAGTACTTTTGGGCTGATGCTATCAATACAGCCACACATGTAGTCAATAGGGTTCTGATTAGGCCAATCCTCAGGAAAACTCCATATGAGTTATACAAGGGTAGGAAACCAAACATCTCATACTTTAGAGTCTTTGGATGTAAATGTTTTATTTTAAACAATGGCAAAGAACATCTAGGTAAGTTTGACCCTAAGGCAGATGACGGTATTTTCCTAGGGTATTCCCAAACTAGTAAGGCTTATAGAATCTACAACAAAAGAACTAAAACCATAGAAGAGTTTGTTCATGTAAAATTTGATGAACTATTTGCTGAAAATCTGAACAAGACTCCTTCTATAGTTGATACTTCTTTAGATGAAGTTATAGAATCTGAACCATTAGAAACTACTGAACCTGAACCCCCAACCAACCTTGACTGTGCTGAACCTATTAGGTTAGATGATCTACCTAGGGAATGGAAGTTCAATAGAAACGATCCTATAGACAACATCATAGGAGATATCTCAAAAGGAGTGGCAACTAGGAAGAACCTTAGACAATTCTGCAACTATACAGCCTTTGTTTCCCAAATAGAACCCAAAAACGTGAAGGAAACTCTATTAGACAATGAGTGGATCATTGCTATGCAAGAGGAGCTAAACAATGTGTGGATCCTAGTTCCAAAACCAGCCAACAAACACATTATAGGAACCAGGTGGGTGTTTAGAAACAAAGTGGATGAGAATGGGGTCATCACTAGGAACAAAGCTAGGCTAGTGGCCAAGGGGTATAACCAAGAAGAAGGGATAGACTATGATGAAACCTATGCCCCAGTAGCTAGACTAGAAGCCATTAGAATCCTACTGGCTTTTGCTTGTATTATGGACATCAAACTTTATCAAATGGATGTGAAAAGTGCCTTTCTGAATAGTGACATCCAAGAGGAAGTTTTTGTTAGCCAAACACCTGGTTTTGAAAATCCTGATTTTCCTAATCATGTCTATAAGCTGACAAAGGCCCTCTATGGGTTGAAACATGCTCCAAGGGCTTGGTATGAGAAGCTCAACACTTTTCTCATTCAACAAAACTTTGTAAGAGGGAATGTTGACAAGACTCTTGTCATAAAAACTAATGGAAATGACATATTGCTGGTCCAATTTTATGTTGATGACATAATCTTTGGATCAACCAATAATAAGTTATGCAAAGATTTTGAAAATTTAATGAAAGGTAAATTTGAAATGTCAATGATGGGAGAACTATCATATTTCTTGGGATTTCAAATTAACCAAAGGAAGCATGGCATTTTCATTAGCCAAACTAAATATTGCAATGATTTGATAAAGAAATTTAGCTTTGAAAATTATGAGTCCATTGATACTCCCATGAGCCAAGCATGTCACTTAGATAGGGATGAGATAGTTAAACCTGTAGATGTCACAAGGTTTAGAGGTATGATAGAGTCCTTACTCTACCTAACAGCAAGCAGACCTGACATTATGTTTAGTGTTTGCATGTGTGCTAGATTTCAGTCCAATCCAAAAGAGTCTCACCTTAGTGCAGTGAAGAGGATTTTTAGATACCTCATAGGAACTAGAAACCTAGGACTGTGGTATCCTAAGGGATCTACTTGCACTTTAGTTGGTTGCTCAGATTCAGACTTTGCAGGATGCAAACTAGATAGGAAAAGCACCTCAGGTACTTGTCATTTGCTAGGTAACTCTCTTGTGTCTTGGTACAACAAGAGACAAACTAGCATAGCTTTATCCACTGCTGAGGCTGAGAACATTGCAGCTGGGAGCTGTTGTGCACAAATCCTCTGGATGAAACAGCACCTATGCGATTTTAGTGTTGACTTAGGGACAGTACCTATCATGTGTGATAATACAAGTGCTATTTGTATTACCAAGAACCCTGTCATGCATTCTAGGACTAAGCATATAGAGATAAGGCATCACTTCATAAGGGATCAATTTCAAAATGGGAACATAAAGCTTGAATATGTCAACACAGCTGATCAGTTGGCTGACATATTTACCAAAGCTTTACCGAAAGAAAGTTTCCTTCATATTAGGATGAAACTAGGAATAGTTGATCAGAATGAAATCTGATACAGGTGCCCAATCGATTATCCTGTGGTTTAACAAGAAATGTGCTTTATGAAATCGATTGGAAAATCGACTGATGAAGCACAGGGTCTAATTTGACAAATTAGACAACGCGAAATCGATTGGTAAATCGATTTGCTGGTACTTTGTATCTGTTCTGTTCATACTACTCTCTTCCTGAATTCCAATCGATTAGCAAATCGATTCCTTCTGTTTAACGAATCGATTTAGAAATCGATTAATTTGGTCCCATACTTCAACATTGAGAAAATCTTGCAAAATTCAATCCCGAAATCGATTGAATCAATCTTTTTCCTGATAAATCGATTAGGACATCGACGTTGAGATTAACAGGTTTCTGAACTGATATGAGAAATTGTCTGCACTGATATGGAAATCAATTTGGAAATCGATTGAGTAAATAAAGGAAATCGATTGGGAAATCGATTGACAATATTACCGTTGCTAGTTTCTTTTTACTAGCCATTGAAAGGTAATTATGGCTCAATCGATTTCACTTCCCCAGCAATGGTAACCAAATCGATTGAACTGTGCACAGACTTAAAACAATCGATTTGGAAATCGATTGTGAACAGTTCTATATAAACCCAGCTTAAACCCTCAATCGATTACTTCACATATTTTCCAGAATTTTCTCACCAAGTCTTTGCCTTTTCTACCAAGTTTCATCTCCCAAACCACTTTGATACCCTTCTTTATATCAAAATCTTATCTTTCTCAAAAATGGCTCGAGTAAAGCAAGTTAACTCCAGAACTCCATCTCACTCTATTTCATCTTCTTCAAGTGGAAGAACTCCCTCTCCACCACCAACTTCTAAACGTGTTTCCATTCCTACTCACAAAATTCTTGCCAAAGACAAGGGCAAAGCCATTGCTGTAGAACAAGGAAAAGCTAAGAAGAGAAAGGAGCCTCCTTCAGAGAAACTCATGGCTGACACGATGAGGACTCCTGCTCCCAAAAAGAAGAAATATACTCCTTCTCCTCAGCCTAAACAAGCTCCACCTCAAAAAGATAAACCAGCTGCAAACGTCGAAATACCAACTGCGTTTCTCAATAGAAAAATCCATGAGGCCAGAACTATGGATTTCACATATTTTGATGCTGATGGTTTCACCTTCCAGAACCATTTGAGGTTTCATGGTCTGGAACCTTTTCTGTCTTCATCACTTGATACTTATCCCAAGCTCATTAGAGCTTTTTACGCTACATTCAAGCTTACTGATGATGAATTCAAGGCTGAAGTCAAAGGAAAGAGGATTTCAATGTCATTTGAGGAATTATCAACACTTTCTAGATTGCCCTTCCGCTGCAAGTCAATTAATGGCAGTTCAGAAGCTGAAGCAGCTGACGAAGGCTGGGAAGCTTCCGTCGACAAACACACAGCAGTTCAGGACCTGATGGTTGAAGGTTTTGTGGAATCAGTTGCACTACCTATCGGCCAGATGAAGGTTCAAGAACGTATGCTGATGTACGCACTTACCCGGATGCTTGTTCCACGCACCGGAAGTCATGCAGTTGTCCAAAAGTTGGACATTCTTCTACTATGGGGACTATGCAAAGAGCTCAAGATGAGCTGGGCTTGGATAGTGCTCAAGCATATGCAGGAAGCTGCAGAAGGCAAGCTGGTGCTACCCTACCCCCAGCTCATCACAAGGGTTCTAAAGCATTTTAGAATCTCTTTGGTAAAAGAAGAATGCTCCAAAACCACCCTCTCTTTTGGCGAATCAATTGTGAATCATATGCAATTGAAGAGGGTGCACGGGATCTGGACACGCCCTTAGCCTAATGCTGAACGAGCTCAGCCTGCTATGGAACAACCAACTGAACAGAATGGAGTACCATATGAAGTTCTAGCAAAGTTGCTGGAGTTTATGGAAACTCAAGCAGCTCACAATGCTAGAGTTGAAGCTGCAAATGCATGTATAGAAGCAGCCTTAATAAAGCTTCAGGAGGATCTGCATTCAGTCGCACAGGACGTCGCGACAATACAAGATCATCTCGGCCTCAAACTGTCTTTCAACGACATTGCTGATATCGACCGACAAGCAACTGGCGAACCTTCCCCCACACCCCTAGCTAGTCCTGCACCTCATGTTGAGGAGACACCTGCTGAGGATAATACAGCAGTCCCTACCTCTCCCTTAGATAATAATGAGGATCAACCCAGTTTAGGAGTATAGGTGTTTTGGTTCTATGTTGTTGTTGTGTATCGTTTTTTGTTGTATTGCCTTGTATTAATCAGTTTATATGAATATCAGGTTTTTTTTTCAATATTCTCTTTGTTTTTATTGCTTTGTTATGCCTTTTTGCATGCAGTAACAAAGGGGGAGAAAATGTACAAATTTAAACTTGTGTTTCATTTCCTGTGTTTATGATGCTAATATCTGTCATTTCTGAACCATTCTGATACCATCAATAGTCATTGTCATTCGTGCTCTAATACTTTTCTTTTTATCTGCATGTGCTAGCTCTAGTACCAGTATGCGCTAATTGTTGTTGCTAACCACATGCCAATACCGCTGCAAATGATTTTTATAGTATGACTGCTGATTGATATTGTTTATAACATTATAACTCTGATATTGTTTGTAGCTTTGATACTATGTTACTGAAATGAAATGTATAGCTTTGATATTATTGTAGTAATCATAGTATTATTCAAGAATCAATTGAGAAATCGATTGTGTGAGTTACAGGGGCAAGCCAAAATCCTTGCAAATCGATTGTCTAATCGATTTCGAGCTTAATTTATATCAGACTTGACCATTGTAACATACCAATCGATTGGACAATCGATTTGAACATCAATTGATGAATCGATTGAGTGAGACATAGAGACAACCATTTCTAAACCAAATCGATTGGGTAAAAGTTTGTATAAGTCAGTAGTTCTGTGACAAATCCAATCGATTGAGACATCAATTGAACTTTGTTTTTTGACTTGCAAGACATATACTAATCGATTGACAAATCAATTGGGTGCTTAAAATGTTTAATCATATATCAGAAACAAAGTTCCTAGTCGATTGGCAAATCAATGTTTTCAAAATAGCTAAGTCCCTGTAACAATTCAAATCGATTGGTAAATCGATTAGAATTAAACAGCTGAGGCACTAGGACAAAGTAAATCGATTGACGAATCGATTAGTGCAAATTTCTGGAGTCTCTGTGATCAGTCCAATCGATTGGAGTAATTGTTTTAAGTTACATACCAATTGCCAAATCGTTTATGGTGGATTATCAGTCGATTGTGGAATCGATTGTTTTGATCTCGTTGTTTGAACAAAACATTCGAAATTGATTACTCAATCGATGCTGATATGAACTTGTCTCAGTTTTTTGATTTATGAATCAAAACAATCGATTGATTCATATGTTTTCAAGATTCAAGAAAAACAAGAAACATGAGCATCGATTGGAGTGTTTCTATGCTTTATAAAATCGATTGGGAAATCGATTTGTATGTGTTTTTCTGAAACATATAAAAACTGTCTCAAAACTGTTTTTCAAAATAACACTTACATGACATAGAATTGATATTTTTCAGAACTAGAACTTTTGAGACCTTTGAAATTTTGATACACACAATACTTTGAGAAAACTAAACCACTTGGCAAACACTTATAGTTTGAACATCATTGTGTGATCAAGTCGCTTTTTGTAGAAAGATCTTTTGATCTTCTTTGTTGTCAATTTCTGTAAAACTACATTGAAACCAAACCTTGTAAAAATCAAGTAGCTAAACTGGTGGTTACCATTCTTTGATGCTTGTGATCATCAAGAAGGAACCTCATTGCGATCTTGTGTGAGTTTACCAGAATAACTCAAGGGATGCGATGGATGTATGTTAGAATCAAGATAGTTGGATAGATAGGCTAGGTGCTAGCTGGAAAATCTGTAAAACGTTCTATAGAAGATTCTAGTGAAAAAGGCTAAGATCAGGTTGATCTTGGGACTGGATGTAGGTTGTCTTACAGACGACCGAACCAGGATAAATATCTGAGTATCACTCTTCTATCTCTTATCTTTTACTTCATTGTTTGGTTGATTAATATTGATACATGTTCTGCTTGATATTGTTTGAAAGATTGAATATACATGCTTGTATCTAGATTGATTTGTTGAACAATTACTGTGTATGTTGCATTATTAATTTGACAATACATGTAATTGTGAACCTTCTCCTTGAATCAATTCTTTGGGATCTTGTTTGATATTCTGCTTAATAAAATTGATAATTGTTAAACTGTTTGGCATTCTTGTGAATTGTTCATTTGACTGTCATATACATATTTCTTGCATTAGAAGTCATATATTACCTACAAGACTCATAGGAATTCAGAAAGGAGATTAAGGGAAAAAAGACATATTGTGAAAAACAAAGACTAGTAAAGACTAGGTGAACAATCTTGATATAGCTTAATCTTGTAAAATTCAAATCTCAATAATGGATTGTTTTGCTTTCTTTCCCGTGACATAGGTCTCATCAATTGAGACAGAACACGTAAATCTAAGTGTTATTCTTCTCTTATTTTTCTTCATTTGGAATTTACTTTGATTTGAGAACTAGTTTTTAAACGTTAAATATTTTTCATTTTCAGCAACATTCACCTTTTTCTGCATTTTTCAATATACATTCTCCATTTTAAATTTTTTAATTTGCAATTGTTAATTTTTTATTTTATTGGTCAATATTGTCATAACAATTTGATAACTTTTGTATATGTCAATATGCATTATATTTTTTTAGTAATTTATTTCATCCAAAATAAAATATAAGCACATGAAATTATCAATATTATAAAAGATGCTTCACCATATTTAAAGGTAATGATGTTGATATTTAAACTAATCAAAGAATAAAACCTCAAATTGGTTAAAAAAACAAAAATCGTACAAATTTGAATATTATTTAATATTATTGGATGTTATTTTGGAAAAAACGCATAATATAACGACGGTTCGATGATTGTCCCAATTTTTTAGGAATAAATAAATTTAAGTATGTTTAATGAAGGTTCTAACTATCCCAAAACGTGTGTTGAGGCGGTTAAAAGATGTCGCAAATATTGCCGTCAGTTGCAACGATGATTTTTTGAACCGTCACAAATTACCATTGCGATGAAGAATATACGATAGTTGAAGAACCATCGCAATCATCCATTTATAACGATTATGACCGTCACATGTGTCCCTTACAAGTAGTACAAATCAATTTTTTTTAGTGCTTGTCTTATCATAAACTTATTTTTTAGCACCAGACTAATATGACATGTAATTTAACATCCTAAACTGTTTTTAAATGACATTTTATTGAATTTTTATTTTATAATAATATATTTAAAATTTCAAATATTAATGTAGGTTGAAATGCTTAAATTACATACAAGAAAAAAAATTATTTAAAAACATAAAAATCTAATATAAAATAATAGTAATAGAAAATGCCATTTATTCTTCAAATGTTATTACCGTCAAATTTGACTCATTTATTGTAGCATTATCCAAAAATATTCAAATTGCAAACTAAACATTTCCCATCAAAAAATCTGATATAGCAAAGACAATAAAAGCAACGTCATGAACAACTTTAGCATACTTTGGGAGTAAAGATTTATCCGGGTAAGGTATGGAACCTGGGTACTCTCCTTCAATACAAGAATGATAATCTATTATGATAGATAATGCCTTCTCGTTCATTCTATCGTATTCTCCATCCTTCATATAGTCTTCAAGTTGTGTAATAACAAAAGCAGCACCATTTGGTTCACCATAAATGTCTAAACATTCCCTGTAATGGGATTTTGCATAAGGATCTTTATCATATTGATGAATAAGTGTTTCGATAAGTTTGACTGTGTTGTTCACTTCAGTATATAATACACGAATGGTGTACTTGGCAAGGGTAAGTAGATCTTCACCTTGTTTTGATTTGAGTAGAGTTATGCAAAGTGAAGTGTTAACGTTTTGATGCTTGCAGATAGTGTCAATATCTACGACTTTCGTAGCATATGTGGATGCAACACATAAAACAAACACCACAAGAGAAATGTAACGACAAATATTGTGTAATTGATTTATTTTTAATTAATGATATTAATTGTTTGTTTTTACTCATTAGTGACATTATATAGTTAATGATTAACTTTTATAAATTTAAATTAGTTAATAAAATTAATTTTTTGAATTCAAATTGTCTATTTAAGTATCTTAATAATGATTTGGACTATTTAATTTTGATTGGTCAATATGTAATTAGTTAACTTGATTGATTTGTTTGACTAAAATGGGCTAATAAAGTATCTTAATAATGATTCGGAATAATAATAATAATAATAATAATAATAATAATAAATAAATAAATATTCCCTTAATTTACGGTGAGGATGTTGTGGTTAACCATTGCGGCAAGGGTGACTTTTGTATTTTGATTGGTATCTTTGACATAAAATTTGTACAACAATATTAGAAAATAAAACTCCTTCTATTGTTATCATATATATTGTTTTATTTATCTATTACTATTGTGTTCTTCTATCTTCATTTTATAATTTATTATCACGTTACACGGTGCATAAGCTATAATTGGAACATAAATCTATTCAAACAAAATGAACTGCAACAAAAATATTATTTACCACTAGAATGCGATTTTGCATTTGTTATATGATATATAATATGAAATAGGCTTAACTGCAGTTTTTGTGTCCTATTTTAGCTGAATTGCGAAAGTAGTCCATTCATTTTTTTTTTTATTTTGTATTTATTTAAGTCACACCATGCTTCAAGAACTTATTCGCAACAATTGTACCTGAAATCTATGATGTGTAGTACAACTTTAAAAAATGAAATTTCATTAAGTTTTGGACCAAAATTGTGTTTGGGGACCAAAATTGGAATAAACAAAATGGGGGAACTACTTTTGGGATTCAACTAAAATAAAGGATTAAAATTGCAATTAAGTCTATAAAATACAGATACTTTTAGAATTAGATGTGTTATTATGTTTGACCTACATTGACGTCTAACATTTTCTCGCCAACTCACACTAATGTCTAATTAAACTTTTTTTCTTTTCCATTTACTCAGTATACCATTATGTTGCGGTAAGGATTGTTGGGGTTAACCATGTCAGCAAGGGTAACATTTGATAGTTTAATTTGTATCTTCTCATAAATTTGTGTTATGATTCAATTTTGAGGAAAGCAAAACAAGAGAATCACTAGCAATACATTGTACTATATTTTATAAGCAACAATACAATTTACTTTAAAGAAAGCTAAGAAGGCAAAGGGAGAGAGAGAGTGATTTCATCATCCATTCTAGAATACTTCCTTGTGTGATCTCTTTATCTCTATACTTATTTATTTCCCATTCATTGTCACATATCACCTCGAAATAATCTGCTTTATTCATTTTTAACTAACCCAAAATGTTTTAGATTTTTATGTGTTGCCAAAATCAATCGTGAGTAGTTTAAATTAAAAGAGGGAATTAAAATTTTAAAAAGGCATCACAATGTAAATCCCCTACCTTGTGATTGATATTGCTACTTCATTGTTTGCCTCTAGTCTGGTTTGATTTTAGTTCTATTTTCCTAGGGTTTTGTTTGTCTTTTGTTTTAGTTTGCTTCTAATTATGTTTGTTTCTTTGATTCAGTTTTGGCAGGTACCGCACATTCTAGTTAGATCTGAATTCTACATCATTGCATTTGTGTCCATAAGATAAGATAAGATCATAGCTAATGACAATGATGGTAGCAACTTAATCATTTATATTATATCATTAATTGGTAACCAAATATGTCCAGCGCATCTAAAATCAAAGTTCATAAAATATACCATGAATGCCTAAATCATTGTAGCGTCAAACATTATCAATCATCACCTTCTCCCAAAATGGAATTTTAATAACTAATTAATAGTATGTTTAATACAACGCATAGAGGTTTAAAGTATGACTGTGGCTGATCAGGTGAGTTTGCAATGTCATGAGAAGATTTATATGCAGTAAGAGTACTTTCAGCAAGGTACATATATATGATATGAGTAGCCAACCATGCATTAATTGAAACTGCTCTTGGTAGATGGTTATGTTAACTAAAAATCGACGGCTATTGATCAATTGATGGATACAATGAAATTATCCTCATGAAAGTGGTTTGTGGGTAAGACCTCTGATTATTCATGCGTTTTCTACGAATGAAAAGGTGGAACCTGTGTTGGTGTTGTTGGTATGTTGCTTGTTGCTTCTCTTTTGGTTGGTTCTCTTTCAACTGTCTCTTTTACGTAGTTAGTTAGGCTCGAGGTGTGCTACGAAGTTGGTAGTGCCCACATTATGTGCAACGAAGAGTCTTCGTCATGAAAAACGATCGGAACCTTGTTGAGTTGAAGAAAAATGCTGTTCAGATCTTGTTGAGTTAAAGAAAAGGAGTTGTTTTTCTATATTTTTTTATTTTCATTTTATAAAAAAATTATAATAAATAGATAAAAACTTTTAAAATTAATTAATTTTTTAAATTAAAAAATATAACAATCGTACGGTAAATAATGCTTTATTTTCGCTTAAGGTTTGTCTAATATCAAGATTTTTGAAGTGTTTATATAAATAGACTCTATGAGGCTATCATGCTGTAAAGGAACTTCGCTTCAATGTTAATCGTATAATAATGAAATTAAATCGATGTTGATTAATTTTTTTAACATATTTAAAAGTTCCCATAAGATAAATTTCCTAATATAAAATCTAAACTTGAAACAGAAATTTAGAGCTTTCATAAATAAATAAATAAATAAATAAACAAATTTATTGTTCATTACCTTAACATATTTAAATATAAATTACATTACATTTAACTTACTTTTAATAAAAATTAATTTGCATCCATTAAACCAAGCAATATGTCATTTAAGGGGCAATTCTATAGGAATCAATCATATTTGATATCGAAATTTTATTATAAGCTACTTTCTAAATAAGCAAGGACAAATTGCAAAGCCTTGAATACGGTGAAAATGATACCTTTTTTCAATTCGTCAAAAGAAAAGATTAAAAAACAAGAGAACAAATTATGAAACCATCTTGAATCTGAAAATCACTAGTTACCACCATACAGTTGAAAATTGAAAATTCATCAAAGATTTCTCTGTAGAAAACCACCATCCTAAGAATTAACCAATGGAGTCTAGAGCTGCAGGGTTGAAGCCCATGTGTTAGGACTTCTCAGCACTTCTTGGTGTGTTTCAAAATTATAATGGAAGCCCGTCTTGAAAGAAAGCTCAAATTTTTTCCATCAAATCACTTCTTAACTAATTTCAAAACATCGCCAACAAGATGTAACGATCCAGTCACAAGGACCTGATTCATCGGTCAAACAAATTTTTCATATTAGATCTCTATACTCAGACAGGATGGATAAGTCGAGATGTATATATATTTTCTAGAGCAATACTATGAGTAGCGCTATTAACATGTTCTCTAACATTTGTTTCCACATTTTTTCTATTATTTGTTGAAATTCATGTAGATCCCACTATTTTCGAAATAGGTCATACCAAACCTAACAATTGACCTAGATGAATTTCAGCAAAAGTTAGTGTTGAAAAGAGTGTGTATTACATTCACATAGTTTGTTTATTCCTCATCTACGCTATCGATATTCTCTTAATGTGAGCTAGATGGTAAGAAAACATGCAACAATGTGTATCAAGTGCACATTATACTAATGTTTTATACCATCAATCAATCATAAACGTTAGATCGTTAATAATGTTTAACTTTTGTCATAATTACTTATAAAGTCACCTACATAATTTGTTATCATTTGTTTACTGTGTAAAACTTTTTACACCGTCATTTCATGAAAATTAAACTCATTATTAAATTGAGATGTGAAATCAGAAATTTGCAACTCTTTGGTGTAATTTATGTTACCTGAAAACGAACCGACTGATTTTGTTGCGCTCTATCCCTAAGCCATTTGATTACCATTGGCAACGAGGAGAACACTGCACTATGTTCGCAATTACTGGCACTCATTTCCATATCATCTTTTAGTTCTTCAGAAACAATGTCAATAATTTTACCTGCTATAAGCCAATGGGATAACGGAGTAAGGTCATAAAACAATTATAAGTATGGTTCTAAATTCATTTTATAGCCACAATAATCACAAAAAATCAAATTAGAAGTACGAGTTCATAAACCACAATTTGTATGTCATGAATCAACACCTTTGTTGCTTTGCATGAGATTTTCCCACACTCTTTGAAGATTGAACTGCCATGACAGATCAACTTGAGAATCAGACAGTGTTGATGTTTGGGATCCGACTTTGTTATACACCGATAAACTTGGTACAAACAGCGCCTTCTTGAAATAGACTCCTACAATTTCAATTTAATTGTTTCTTTATAAAAAGAAAGCCACTTATTTGCCAAAAACTATTAATCATAGGAAGTTTTTAATCATCGTGCGACCAAACCAATTTTGATAATTGCGTCCTAGCAAAATACTTCGAGAGACTACTAACCATGATCAGCACAAGTTTCCATCAGGCGAGGAAGAAGCAACTGAGGATCTCGGACAGTCAAACAGTTGAACAGCAATATCTGCAGGTCATTCAACGACTTTAACTCAAAGTTCGATTAAAAAATGAATCATCAACTCTGATTAAATGAATCCACTGCATAGTTTGATTGGTAGTTTCTCAGCTTATACTGTACCGGAGCGGATTTTCTCTGGAATCCTCTTTCTACATGTTGCATCTTCACTACTTCAAGCGAGGATTTAGGATTATTCGGTTGCTGATGAAACAATGTTTGGTTCGGGTTGTTTTCCTTGATAGCAAGGAAAAACCACCTTGCACAAACTTCCATGCTTTCAGGACTATGAGCGCCATCTAAAAAGAAAACAAGTTCATTTAATTGTTCACTCTTGAAGTGCTTGTCGGAAACAATCTGAGCCCTTCCTTGCAAACTTGCATTTGTTAACCCTTTTACGAACTGTTCCGGTAAAGCATCCTTCATGCAAGTAGATTAACTACTTCATCAGTAGGGCATAAAAAAAGACGTAAAAAGAATTACATTTTGAACTTACGGTTTGATCAAAGTGTGTGTCTCCAACATGTCCCGTCCTTTTCAACCATGTCGAGCAAAGCGCAATTGCAAGACCGGCATTTAAATATTGATGTTCGCCTTCAAGACCAAGTGTTAAACCATTTAGCAATTTGGCGTCTAACGGGTGTGCCACTTGAAGAGGTACCTGGAATTAGCATGATATGCTTAGCTTAGCTGATTGAATGCATGGATAATAAAATTTGAATTAATAATCGTAAATATTGTAGGATTAGGCCAAGTGATGAGTCATTCAAATTTATTTCAAAAGAAGCAAAACATCATCATGGAAGAACATACATTCAATTTAGAAGCCTTCTCTTCAAGTACATACATAGCTTCTTCAGGTTGTGTCACTGTAAAAGCAGGTATCCGATCCTAGAAAAAATGAGCAAATAAATACATGGAATTTATCCGGAAGAAAGTGCACATTGTCCATAGTCAACACAAAAAGAACTTTTCTTTTTGAAAATAAGAAAAAAATATTTGACATCGAAAAATTACCTTAAAGATACCAGCTTTCTCGCCAGCGATTTCGCCAAGAGTATTTCCTATTAATAAAATTCAGAATAAGTTAACTCAACTTTAACAATAATCTTAAGAGCTCTGCTATACATTACGAACAGTGGCAACACTAAATTTGACAAAGTCGTTTAAAACTGACCATACATGAGTAAAGTGGTAATATAGAAATGATTGGGGGATAAAAAGGTAATTATAAATTTAAAGCAGTACATTTCTTGCATTTTGTTTACATTTGTTCATAACAATCAGCATTAGTCAATTTTTTAAATGTATATTTTTGTAGCTATAAGCTTGCATTAAATTAGCAATTACCTAGAATTCAAAAGTAGAAAACTAACCAAGAATCTCCATGTGATCATACCCTAGGGAAGTTATTCCACACACAATAGGTTCCTGAACCTGAAATACAAACATACGTACATGAGCATGTTCCAAGATATTAACTTCTAGAAAAACTAATATAAATACCAAGTTTCAATATTTATTCATGTAGTCTTGTAATGTCAGACCAATAAATATCTGCTGAAATAAAAACTATACATACCACATTAGTTGCATCATATTTTCCACCTAATCCAACCTCCATGATAGCAACATCTACCTGCATAAAAAAATTAAAATAAAGTATTTTTCGTTAATAACAACATACCCAAAGAATTAATATATCTACCAAACAATAATTCGATAGAAATTTAAAACACGGGGATCAAACCTGTTCTGCTGCAAATATCTTGAAGGCGAGTAAAGCGAGGAAACGGAAATAGGTAGGCATTGGAACATTATCATCAGTTTTTTCCTATGTACCGTTGAAATAACAAACCAGTTACTTAATACCATGAGCAAGCTCAATATCAAGTTACAAAAAATCGCAACAACTTCACTTCTAAGTGATCACTGTGATGGTCACGCTAGCATAGGCCAAGAATATGGTATTTCTGTTATACTACACAAGAATTATGATTATCATGGCATAACAATGCATTGGTTTTTGTTCACAACAATGTCATCAAATAGCGGTGCTATAGCCCTTTTGTGTAATGGAATTTCAATACACTGTTATTTTCCATATCAACAATTGACAAAACAGGTTCACAGAACATAATGTGATCCTTCCAGACTCACCGTATTGACAGCTAAATCTGTGTTTTCAACTTTTCTTCTTATCTTTTTCTCTTTTTGTTTTTGTTTTTTTTATTTTCCAGATAACATTTGAACAGAGCCTTAATAAAAACCATCATAGTTCAAAACACACAACCTTTTCATTCTTTCTATCAATTAAATAACTTTAGATTCATTTCTGTCATATGCATGGAAACATACCTTTAGTCTATCATAACACCACCAGAAGTATGCTAAAAATTTCTCTTCACATATTTCTGTACTGCAGAAGCAACAAGAATATGCTAGATAATCAAACAACTGAAGTAAGTAGTAATGCTGCAACAAAAGGAACAATATAATGTAGGTTTTCCTTATTCCACAAAATAAGGAAAATTACAAAAGTGCCAGTACATATGAATAATTTCATTTCTAAACAAGTCTATCATTCACAAAGCTATCAGAACTCATAAGCCTAATTAGCATGCATCTTCGACAAAGCATATATCAGACACATAATAGAAAGTGAATTCAATAAGAGCAAAATAACAAGTATATGAATGCAAAGCAAAAGGAAATAAAATCAACAAAGAATTAGAAGCACTCACCCATCTAAACGAAATCTTTCTCGGATATCAATGAGGTGAGGAGATGTAAAGAGTCCGGTACGAAAACCACAGTTACGTAATATAGATTCTGTGAAGGTGCACGTAGATCCCTATTGAACCACAGTTCAAAATAACAATCTTCATCATTACAATTTGCATATAGTAACTAATTTCAAGAAGCCATAAACTACCAGCCACACTACACATCAATAATTGCAAAAACCAAATTGAACTTCTCATAATGGCTTCAGTTCCAAGTAAACATCAACCACCAAAGTAAAAGGAAATTACCTTCCCTTTGGTACCTGCCACATGGATAATCTTCATATTTGAAATATCCTCCTCCAAATCTAGCATCTATGAAAATTATACTTCATTATTAACAACAACCATCCTAACAAAGTGACCAAATACTCAAAAGCATGGTTCTAAATTGCCGTCTGCAACTACTACTGTGGCCGCAATATAATAGTTACAGAGGTCTATACAGTGGCATGGCAATCACAATTGTAGCTGTATCGACTGCATTTGTCCACATTTTATCATAATATAAAAGCTTGCGGCATAACTTATCGCAATTTAAAACTATGCTCAAAACCCAATTGTCCAATTCACAAACTTTTTCAAAACTTTACCTTTAGATACTCGAATAGAACATCAAATTGATCACCCATATTGCTACCATCAGCACGAGTGCGTTTGATGATCAAAGAGGACAAAGCCTCCAATGCTTCTTCATAGGAAGTCAACGATTGAGATTCCGGTGACCCATCACCACCTTCTGCAAAAAGGAAAAGACCCCACATGTGAAAAGAGCGTAAAAATAATAAAAATCAAATTTTTAATTTGAGTCGAAGCAACCCAGAAGGGTAAGAATGAACATAAGATTCAAAATAGGGAATAATATACCTTGTTCAGACATGGGTTTTGAGGTTTGAATTGTGAATCAAAAAAGAAGAGTGTTGTGTGTGTGAAACTGTGAATTGTGAAGTGAGTGAAAATGGAAGGTGGAGTTGAGATTGAATGATTAAAAGGGGATAGAAAGTGTTCAATTTTGTGGTAAGCGTCTTATGTTTTTTTTTGTTTGTTACATAAGATAAACAAAGTATGCGGTCTTTCTATGATTCCATTTTTGTTTATTGGAGAGAAATATAACAGAAAAAGACAACTTCAGCTTCAAGTAGGATTGAAAAAATAATTTTTTTTTTTTTTTGGGACAAGAAAAAGAATTTATTTATTCACTTCTATCTAATCTATCTCTATTCAGAAGTAAATTCATCCAATTGTTTTTTTCTTGGGTACAGATCCAATTGTTGTTTTTTACTGTATAAATACAATTATTTTAAAATAATAACAAATATTTAATTTTTGAAAAGTAATATGGTGAATGAATTTGTTATTCATCCATTAAAAAATTATAAAGGAGTTGATGAATACTTTTGATAAATTTTTAATAGAATGCAAATAATATTAAAACATTGTCTTAATTGATTTTTATTGTATAATCCAAAACAAATTTTATCACATCTATGCTTCCCTCTACTTTCAAGTTCTAACAAATGAATTCATAAAATTTAAAGTCATTCACTAAAATTTGGAGTAAATTACACATCCAAATGATGAAGGTTTGCAATGAGTTATAAAATAGACGGGGCATTGATTATATTTACACAAATACTAGGGGAGGTGAGTGCAATGTACTGTACAAGCGGTATTTTCACCTTTATATTATAATATTTTTACTCCAGGCATTATTTGTTTATGTTGTTTGAGTGGTTGAATTAGATTTGTTTTGAATTGTTGTGTTTGATTTATTTTTGGTTGCTTTATATGGTTGAGTATTTTTCGTTAGTTCATTTAACTTCCAATTTAATATTTTATTTTGGCCCAATTATACTTCACAAAAGTAAAGAATATATGAGTTTAATATGCACAACTCAATCATGACAAAAAAAAATGTTAAAAAAAAAATTGACAAGATCTTCGTTATCACAAATTTTATTTTTAGTCTTCATCTTTTTTATAAGAATGGTTTTGTGCATTTGAATGTGGCAAAACCTCTGCTCTAATTTTAATTATTTTTGTTGAAGTCTATGTTTATATCTCTTTTTGCAAGATTAAAAGCAAGATTGGGTCAGATAACATTTGGAAGACATATTTCATACTTTTAATTTTTTTTAAACAACTGTACAATGAAAATTATTAAAAAAAAAATAATGAGAAAAATAAAATGGGTGGGGTGAACAACTAGAGGGTAGTTTTCATTTATTCATTCTCTTCATGATCAAGTATCTAATAACTTTTTAACTTTTGTCCCTTTGTTTTCTTTTCTTTATTTTATTTTTAAATGTATCTATGTTCTGTTATTTTTTCTTAGACACTAGCAAAACACTTGTACATATGATACGCTTGGTTCTCGCATTGTCCATATTTAAGAACTTGCTATAAAATATTATGAATATATATAGTAGTGTATAATAATTAATAATCAACTTTATTTTGTATAAAGTGTTCGGAATTTCAATATATCACATTATAAAGTGAAATTCTTATTGGACAAAATAAAATTATGACTTAGAATAAGATATGCCTTCTTTTTAAATCAACCAATATATATTTAAATGGTTTTCGAAGTTATAATTACAATATCAATTTCAACTTTCATACACATGAAAAAATCAAGATATGTCAAACAATTTTTTTTTTTTTTTAAATATCACTATATTCATTTCATTTGTATACATATAGAGGTGGCTGAATAAGACCATCAAAAGCAATTATTTTAATTAAGGTTTAAAAAAAGTTAAATTTTTACTTAAATACAAAGGCTATAAAAAATATTTTGTATTTAATAAAAATATTAATATATTAATATTTTAAATTAATTAATTTAATTATCTATTGAAAAATAAGTATTATACAAAGTCGATTATATTAATATAAAAAAAAAAATTTACCATATAATTTAAAAAAATCATTTTTATAAAATATTTAATAATTTTACTAAAATCCTATTATAGACATTTAAAATATCTCATATTAGAATTCACAAGTCTCCCTAATAAAAATTCCAATTGTCTACTAATAAAATTACTGATTGAAAGTTATATAAGACTTTATTTTTTATGAACTTAGAAGTTAACACTTGATTACCACAATTAAGACATCGTTTTTAACATGTTTTTCTTTATAGTTTAACACTTTCATATGTTTCGACATAAAAAATATTAAGTGGATTTTTCACACACAAATATTATATTTTCTCGCTTTTAGAACAAAATAATACGTACATAATTGATTTAAAATATATTTGTTAACATTTAAAAAAATGCTTAATCTTTATTATAAATTAAATTATAACAAATAAATATTTAAATATAAAAAAAAAACTAAACCATTTTATTTATAAGCAAGAAATATATTAAAGGGAAACAACTTTCTTTAAAAATTATTAAAAGTTAAATACCACATGCACGTAGTCGTTTAACTTAATTTCAATTAACATTTTAATCTTTTATTTTAATTTTAAATAATAATTTAATATTTAACTAATATTAAAAGAATTACAAGCACCAGTTAAGTTCTTACAAAATTAATTGTCTAGTACAAAAATTATCCACTCTCTATAACAAATTATTAAATTTTACGGTCAACACATCCTTACAATTAATTAGTACAAGAAATAATTAATCTTAATGTGTAAACAACATGGGCCAGCAAGAAACCATAAAATAAATGTTGTATTTTAGATTCATACAAAAAGATAGGGGGTTTGAAATAATAAAACAAGTGCACAGAACAATTTTTAAAATTTATTTTACAAAATAGTTGTAAAAAACAAATGAGAGAGAAACAGAGAGACAGATATTCTGAGAATAAAAATGATAGTTCCGGGAAAAACTACAAGGATACTATTTAAATACAACACAAAACTAAATATTATTGGATTTATTAATCAATAATAAATGACTTAATTAAACCATGAAGCCAAGTCAATATACAATAGTCAATAACATAATAAAACCATAGATCAAGTCCTCATGCATTTTTTGGCATGCTAGCTTATCGTATTTTTTATTTTTAAATGCAAATTTTATTGATCACTATAATAAGTTGATTAGGGGTGTTCCATTTAAGAAGACAAAAGTGTACATAAGAGAGATGTTTTACAATATTAGAGACACACTCTCATTAAATATGGATAATCTAATATTGTTATGGTTCAATAATAAATCTTATTATTTTTATTAATTTTAATAAAGCATTATTTTTATTTTTATTTTTTATTATCATACAATTCAATGTTACTAAAATTAGCAAGAGTGTACCTTTGATATTCTTTTTGTGGTTTATTAACACAGTGTGAATCGTGAATTAAAAACAAAAAGGAATGTGCGAAAGAATGATAGAAAATAGGGACGTATGTAAGCAAAATTAGTACCAAGTAATAAAAGATCGAATAAGGCTAAGAAACTTGTTAGTGCAGCAAGTTAATTATAAGGACGATCAAATATCTGGAAAAGAAAAATATTAATTAGTATTATAACAACAAGTAAAAATTAACTAATGCATGGAAGCTTAAAAGGGAGAGAAAAAAATATGAATGTTGATTAATGGCCTTTAATTTTCATGTTCTCCGATGTGTAATTGCTGAAGATTATGGATTATTTCCTAAAAAAAAAGCTATTGATAAAATTATTGATTATTGCCTAAAAAAAACTATATATTGACAAATATAATTCATGTAAGACAAAGATTAAGTGAATTAACGAATCATATTTTAAATGTATATTTTTGTACAGTTAAATTAATATAATAAATTATTTTAAAAAATAAAGAACATCAATTAAAAAATTCTCAAAACTTTAAAGTACAAGAAAAAACTTAACTTTATCATTATTTATTTATATTTAATGTGTGAGTGTGTCAAACTAATTTTAAAGTATTATATTCTAAATATTTATTCTAATTAATTAACCATAGTATAAAATATCCAAAGTAAAAATATAAAAAGAAAACAAATTGAAATTTGAATCTTATATAAAGTATAATATATTATATTAACTCTGCATGTATATTAACAATTAAAATCTAATATAAATATATGTATTATTAATAACTATTAATATAGCAAACTTGCTTAATAACAATGAATGAAAAATATATGTTTTTCTGAGTGAAATAAAGGTTTTTAGTGTAGATGGAAGTGTGGGGAAGAAAAAAATTAAGAAGAAAAGTGATCTAGCAAAGAATATGGAAAAAATGTGAGGGTTTATATAGAGGAAGAGGGGTGAATGACCATTAATTACTACTATATTTTCAAAGGTTTAATTAGCTTGGTGACTAGGAAATTCAAAGGGTAGATTATGGTGAGATTAACTCTCAATCTTTTTTTATTATATATTAATATATGTTAAATTTTTAAGTAGTTTGTAAATTGATTTGATTTAATAGATAAATATGAGTTTCAAATAGAACGAGAAAACAAAAATTGACAAAAAATGGCTAGTTATATATTATTATTATTATTATTATATAATAGCAATGAATATGAATAAAAATTATTAATAACCATAAACAATATATCATTTTATTTTGGACTTATGACATCAGTTAATTAAAAAAAATCATTTCAAAC
>JBBPBS010000247.1:517856-588759 GCA_037974835.1 Cicer judaicum
TGTTTTACATTTTCTATATATCATTTATACATAGAAAAATTCCATTTTAAGAAGTTACAAAAATTCCAATTTGAACAAAATTGCATTTATTTTGATATAGATTATATCTATGCATTAAACAAAATTGAAATGAGGTATTGAATAATGTGGACATATTTTGATATTGATTGCATCTATAACAAAATTGAAATTAAAAAAGAAAAAAAAACCTTGGGATTATGTCAAAATTTGATACACACCAACCAATTCCTTATCAAATTATCAATTTGAACACTCTCTTTGATCAATAAAACAAAAGAATCATTTTACAATTTTGATTAAAAACAATAATAATTAAAACCACAAAATGGAACCAGCATAAGTAAATGCATATTCTATCATTAGTTTTTCATTTTCTATCATAAATAGATATGAAAGAATTAATGCTAGAGAATTTTTCATTTATGTATAAATCACTTATATGTTATATGTTATGGTCGTAATTTTTGTTATTCTCTATGCTCATGTTTGATGAATTTATGAGCTGTTCACTTTCTTGTTTAATAATAATGTTGATTTATATTTATTTATCATAGAAAAGTAATATAAATAAATCACAAATATTGTTTCCTTATGTCTCTTACACTTAAAAGAATACCTACCTTATATTTTCTTATATTTTTTTTGTTGCATAATAGTAAATATATCTATCAATCTATCATTATTCCATAGGACTAGAATTATTATTATTCATGTGGATCAAAATGATTTTTCTTTTTAAGGGTTGAATATGATTTTTTTAACTTAATTGGTGTCTTAAGTCTAAAAATAAAATGTTATATTGTTAATGGTTATTAAATTTTATTTATTTATTTTTATGGTTATTATACTCAATCAACCTTGTCATGGTTCGATAAGGTTGGATATACGAGTAATAAATATAAAAAAATTTATTTATGAGTAATTTTTTTTTTAAACAATCCAATCAATATTATATTAATATTGATAGTAATTATTGATAGTAATTTTTAGAATTGCGTTAAAGATAAAAATCAAATTATTGATCTCCTTATACGTGCACTCCTTAATTCATACAACAGTTATTAAATAAACTTTTTATCTCTTAATAGTGTTAAATTTTTTAGTCTATAAGTTGGTTTGATTTCTAAAAAACAAAAAACTTGTTAACTCATATACATCATTAATTATATATATATAGTCGATTAAGATCTAGAGTGTTCCCTATCTCTGTCAGAGTGGGAATTAGATTCTTTATCTTTAGAATGAGGTCAACATAAAAAGATGGAAATGACTTACCTAGATCATTTTGATGCACATGGTACATCTATTTTTTTTTACATATCTCTCAAAATAAGACAAGATTTATTATGAAGAAAAATTCAACGTACATTTTTTTTTCTAACATTATAAGTTATAATTAAGGGAGGTAAGAGGGTAGATATCAAAATAAGAATCCATTTTTCAATTTAGTTGAGTGTAAACTATGAAAATTAAAATGTTATTTTATAAAAAGTATTTGTTATTAATTTTCTTTAATAAACTATTGGCTAAATACCACTTATAGTCCCTTAACTTAATTTCAGTTAACGTTTTAGTCATTTATCTTTTTTTTTTTGTCTCAATTTATTCATTTATTTTAATTTTAAATGACAATTTGATACTTTATGTTTTAAAATGTCGACAATGCTATCCTTATTTTTTGCAAAATTTCAAAAAAATCATAAAAAATTTCAAACAAAACCTATAAAATTAATTATCATCCTCAATATAATGCAGTTTCATCAAATTCATAACTTAAATCTTTAAATAAACTCAGATTTTCATCTCTAAGAACATCAAATAAAGAATGACAAATATGAATTTATTTGAAGATTTGAGCTACAAATTCGATGAAGTTTATTTTATATTAAAAAATATAACTAAATTTATTGGTTTTGTTTGAAAACTTTGATGAATTTTTGTAAAAAAAAGGATAATATTGTTAATATTTTAAAACATAAAGGATCAAATTGACACTTAAAATTAAAATAAATGACCAAATCGAGAAGAAAAAAAAAGATAAAGGACTAAAACATTAACTGAAATTAAGTTAAGAGACTATAAGTGGTATTTAGCCTAAACTATTATATGTAATGTTTTAAATAATTTGGAGAAAAACAATATGCCGAAGTATTCCGATCACAATCTGTCAATGTTTCATCCCATATTCTTTATATATGAAAACACTTCTTAACATGTTATCTTCAAAATTATAAAAGAGACCCACAAGATTTTAGAGTTGATATCAATATTAACAAGAAGTTAGCTTTTCTTTCATTTTGCTGTTTTTTTTTTTAAATTAAAATCTATAAAAGCACACTAATTTCTAAATATAAGAAAAATAATTAACCTTTAAATGCTAGCTACTGATCTACAAAACTTACGTATATGAATTTTGTGTATGGGCCACAGTATGAGTATAAAGCAATATACATCTAATTGATAACCGTGTTAAAGATTATATCAAAGAAATTTTTTTGATAAAGACATAAGTAAGGATGACAATGGGTAAAGGGTTTGGATAGGTTACTATAGTACTCGTACCTATGCCCGTAGTTTAAAAAAATACTTACACCCGTGTCCGTACCACCTTGGATATCAACTTTAATACCTATACCCTTATCCTCTAGATACTTAAGTGCCCCGCCCGTACCTATAACCATTACTCACACTTTAACTAAAATATATCGATAAATAAATATTATTTTGTGATTAAATTTAAAAATTATCCAAATATCATAAATCCAATCATAAAGAATTATAAACCAAAATATTTTCTAACTCAAAACATTTCAAATGAACACTCATTACAATACACATTCAAATATCCATAATAATATTTTATAAAGTTGCAACTCTTACGATAATATTATTTGAGATCAGTAAAAAAAATTTATAAGTTGCAAGTATAATTATAAAGACACAATTAATAAGATATAACTCTTAGTTATAAAGTCACAATTATTTAACTATTCATCATAATCAAATTCTTAAAAAGTTTACAAACGTTTATCTTTTAATTTGATTATAATTGTAATAGTTCAATGATATTAATAGATATTAAAATATAAAGGAGAACAATTAATTAAACTAAATATTAATATAATAAATGAATAAATAGTATATTTATATAAGTGCGGGTGCGGGAGGGGTAGATACTATAGTACTCGTACCCACTTAATTTTGCAGGTAATTATTCGTCCCCGTGTCTATATCTATTATGTGAGTTTTTATCCTACCAATTGACTGGGTCTGGATCTAATTGTCATCCCTAGACATAAGAAAGAGGTAGAAAAAATAACGTTGTTATTATTTTTTAAAAATTTATGATTAATTAACGTGACAATAATAATTATTATATTTTATAATTGTTTAAAAGATTTTTAAATTTTATTCTTTTAAATTGTAAAATTAAGCTCTCATCTTTAATAAAAATAGAAAAATTACACTCTTATTTCTAAAATAATATTTTAAATATTATTAATTAAAATACAAATCTACAACTTAGTAGATATATAAAAAAGCTAAAGTATCAACTTACTAACTCTTTTACTTTTATGAACTCATAGAGAGTGATATAAATCAAAAAGAAAAAATCATTTCAAAAAACTAACAAGTATTTCGAAGGACTATATTTTCAACTTTATTTGCAAATAATGAACAGACTTTGATCTCAAGTGCATAATTAATATATATACAGAATAAATATTATATATTATACTTTATATAAGATTCAAATTTCAATTTGTTTTTTTTTTTATATTTTTATCTTAGATATTTTATAATATAGTTACAACTACTATTATCTCGTACTGTGAGAATAATAAAAAAGAAATATATTGTATATGTTAAAATTGGTATCTACTATGAATATGTTACTATTAGTTCCTATAACATTTGATAGTCCAACTTTTTGTACTAAAGTTTTTTTAAATAGAATCAGCTTAATATAAATGTCTTCAAATAATTTTGTTTGATGTAAAATAATATATATTTAATATTTATATAAATGCATTTAAATATATTTTATATTTATATAAATGCATTAACAATATAGCTCTTGATAACTCTTATACTCATCTTGGGACAAATTTATCTTTCACTTTCTATTTTCATCTCATAAAATGGTTGATTAATTTTAATTTTTCCTTATTTCCATTTTATTGTTACAAATATTGTTTCATGTTTAAACTTAAGAATCACTTATGTGTTGCAGCCTTGCGGGCAGATAGATGAGTACACTCAATTAATTGCTTCAATTAATATTTACTCTGTTTTCTGCTTTTCGTCACTTTAATTGACTCCCTGATTCCCGCTGCTTACTCTTTTTAAAATAATAGATGTTTGCTTATTAAATTAGATACTACTTGATAGTTGAGAGAGTCATGAATATGGGCCAAGCCTCCATTGGATCCTAGCTGACATGGATCAGGGCTGTAGCACGCTTGAAGCAGTAGGGGGCTACTTTCTGTCAGAACCTGGTAATATCGTTATTGCAACTCTCTGTTAATATTCATTTAGTTTAAAATTAATTTTTTAATTTGTTGTCATAAAATTTTAAAATATAATGATCCAATCATAATTATTATTAAAGCATAACTAGTTAATTTTATTTTATTTTGTTTTTATTTTCTCTTTTCAAGTCATCTAATTAGCAACTTATATCAGTTTCGTTTAATTCGAAGCAATAAATCAATTCATTAATTTCAAGAATCACTCATTCTAAATAAATCTAAACCATATCAATTTAATTTATTTTTTAATTAAAAACTAATTGGATTATATTTTTAAATAGTTATAATTCAAATCTGAATATATATATATATATGCTTTTGCTGTACATCACTTTTGTTTTAATATAAATTAGTCAAGTCTTAGATGGTATACTGGCCCTGAACATGGAAATAAATTATATGTAATTAGTATTTATTTTGATTCAAGCATCTCAAATTTGCATATCGATAAATATAGGATGAAGATTAATACGAGGGGCAATGATCTTACTATAATCTTTTCGAGTTTCTGTCAATTTCTAAAATGAAGATTTAATAAAAATAAATAATAATACGACATAAAATTTGTATAGATAGCAAAATATACGTACCATATCGATAAAAGATAATTCGTTTCTACGAGAATTATGTTGAGACCGTGTTCTAATGATTGTTTGCTAGATGCACGTGGTTTTGCTAATTGACGGCACTTCTAATTATGTTACAGGAGAAGAGGGTATTGGGTTTTATTAGTAGCCGGTTACCAATTTCCCCTTATTCTGATTTAGTTAGTGGGCCAATTATACTATCAGCGTTGCATCAAACTAGTGTAAATATACATACTACAACATGTCTTACTTTTCATCCTTTTTTTAATTTTATTTTTCAAGAATAAACTATGTTTATTTAATACTAATAATTAAAATAAATAAATAAAAGAAACCACACCAGACAACACATTGAAATTTATCTCACATGATAACACACATGAAATAATAATTTATCACTATATATTAAAATTTAATAATAATAATAATAATAAGATAAAAGTGGGGTGTTATATTTATCTCCTTGTTGAAAAAATTTCATCCTCAAAATTTACGTGACGAAAACAATTCTGAATAAGAATCGTGCATCAGACTTTCAACTTCCTACATAGCACTTTCACTAGTAACACCTCTCTAGAGAACTTTAACCAATAGAATCATTTTACCCCTTAATTCCTTGACATTCCGGTCCTTAATTTGTAGCAGTAAGGTCTCAAAACTTATATTCTCTTTTATTTGGACGTTGTCTGACTCAATCATATGTGAAAGATCGAAAATGTATTTGCGAAATTGAGACATGTGAAAGACACTATGAAGATTAGAAAGAGACAGAGGCAACACAATATGATATGCTATGTTGTCGACACGCTTAAAGATTTGGTAAGACCTTATAAACCGAGGAGTAAGCTTTCGTATTTTTAACGTCTTGTAACACTTTAAATTTTATAATATACTATTTTATTAATTAAATAGAATTTTAAATAATTAATTTGATGCTAAATTTATTTTAAAATATATATTGACAAATTTTGTGACTTATTTTTGTTATATGGATGCTGTCTATGTTGGGCTAGTTTGACACTTATTATATTAAATGAGTAATATAAATAATAAATACTTAATTTTATTATTTTGTATATTTTTTAAAAATAATAGTATTTTAAGTAATATTTTAAAGAACAAGATTTTATGCGATTTTACGTGTATTATATATATATTTTTTATTTTGAATATTCTCTGGTAGTATTATTTTAATGTGAAAATTTGAAAAAAAATAATTATAATTATAGTGATTATTTTTGAATGAGAGTTTTAATTATTAATGTATTTTAAAAAATTAATTATTTTAATTATTTTATTGTATAAAATATTAATTTTGAAATATTAGTAATATTTTAGTAATTAAATTATATTTAAAAATTAAGAAAATAAAAGAAATAAATAAAATATATTTTATAGATTAAATCAATATGCAAGACTAAAATATAATAATAATAATAATATAATAATAATAATAATAATAATAATAATAATAATAATAATAATAATAATAATAATAATAAAAGAAGAAGAAAAAAACGAGAAAAGAAAGACTAAGAATAGAAACCATATTCCATCTTCTTCTTTTCCACGTAAGCCGCCGCCTCCTCCATAGTTTTCCTTTCCATCTTCTCTATTTGATTATGACCATTATAATGAGTATTTTGTAAAATCGATACAACAACATTTGTGATCGTTGTGATCTCCTCTTTCATTTCCAACTTGAATCACAAATTAAAACACCTTATTCCTTTTTGTCAATAATTACACCTCCCCTTTTTTTTATCAAGATTCTAGCCACCACAACTATCTCTAACGAAAATCGAGACCATATTTGGACTCCACGAAACACCCTCTTCCATTACTTATGCATGGAATCACCAACTGTTATACTTCAAAAAAATGGGTTTTCACCCTCGGCGCGGTTGTGTTGTTGAATTCCAGCCAACATGTTCATTGTTCTGAAAAATTGACAGCATTTCTCAATTTCTCTCGTCGAAAGCTTCAAGAAGCACTATTCATTTGCTTGTTTCGGTTAAGTTGACGTCAAAACCTATCGGCGCTCCAGCATGTCAGTGAGACATTTTCTAATAATCTATTTTACGATATTTTGAATATGTATCTTCGCCTAATATTTTTATTAATTGCTTAACACTGATATCTATACCCCGCGTGAATTATCAATGATGTTTCATTGACTCTGCAAATTCGCCAATGTTTTTGGACTCATTCGATGTGTGTTGTTGACATGTTATGTTTGTTGAAAATTGCTCGAATTCTTATATCGTACGAAGACGTCAAACTGAGGTATGAGGTGAGAGTGAGTTCGAATTGATGAGTGTAAATAAAATGAGATGAACGGGAAAACCATATCCCATAATTCATTCGAGTCTCGCTACGCACAACTAAAGTCTTTTTGAGTAATAATTGACTAATGAGAAAATTTAAATTTGGTGAGATTAAAATATGAGTTAGAAACTTTTATTGGGTGTTTGAATTGATTTTGAATGTCGTGTGGTAGTTGAATTATTGTAGAATTGTGTATTTAAAGTATTTTTTGTTTTGCTTAAGTCTACCATTGATATTGTTATATCATATATAACGTGATGAATTGTAATTACTTGTTTTGCAATTGACGTGGTGTGTGCGAATAATCTAGTATTATTATGTGTGAGTGGAAATCCTGTATTGTTGGAGCTTGTGTTTCATGATGATAAGTTTTTGATGTAATATATGACTATAGGAAAATGCATTTGTGATGTGTACTTGTTGAGTTATGATGTTACAACCTTGATGAATATGATGAAATGCATAATATGTTTAATTGAATAGTGATGAATTTGATCTATGTCAATGATGGTTCTCTTAATGGAGTGAGTAGCCTAGGCTAATGAGGGGAGAATCTAGATGTTATTGGTTTGAAGTGTAGATTATCTTGTCATCATATAGGTAGGGCTTGACAAACCTAGTATTTTGGGGTAGTACAACTGAATGAGTCTGATTGTGGCGGTCTACTGTTGAGCCTTAAAGCAAGATTGTTTGACCTTGTAGGTATTAGGGTGTTGAACTCCTAGGTGACTTGGAGGTAGCACTCCAAATATAGAGAGTTGTCATGCGACACACGTTTACCTCGACTGTTGTGTATATGTGTCTCAAGTTGCATTGAGGGGATCTATGAGGACAGGGGTAATTTGAATTGTTTGTCCACTTGCGTGGTGACATAGTATCAAGTCTCCTAACCAAGTATTTCAGAGTTATAATGGTACCAAAGAAGGAGGAGTCTAGAGTATAAAAGCATGCATAACATTACTTGATTGGTATGTTGACTTACTTGACGTTATGGATTGTATCAATGTTTTACCTTGATTATTATTGTTAATTGTGATTTGATATAATACGGTGTTTAATTAATGTTTTACGCGTTCTTCTCAATTCTTTTATACTATTAGATGATTTGAAGTTCACCCTAGTTGCTTGTGTTTGGCGCTTGCGTGAGCGTAGTTATTTCATGTTATCGGTTGGTGATCCATGCTCCAATAGGTGATATTGGGTGGAAGTAATTTGTTGTGTCTTATTTAGTTATGAACTAATTTTTGTTTTGTAAACTCTATCGATCAATTGTGTTATATTTGATGTTAAATAATTTTTAATTAAGAATTTTCATGCAACCGTCTTGTGTAAGTGTGATGTCCTGAGCCTTATAATTTAAAAGGAATTTTTTGTACTCTATTTTTGGACCGCTGCAAATCTTTTTCAAAACTAGTGCATTTAATTTTTTATTTCAATTTAGGTTTAGGGTGTTACACCAGTGGTATCAAAGCTGGTCTGTCCAATCAGACCGTGTGGGCGACGTGCCTATTGAGTTTGTCCTTGTCAATTGTGTTATTTTTTTTACTATTATTCATTAGGTGTTTATGGAACTTTTGTTGTATGCTATGTGATACTGTTGTGAAATTAACATGAATACGCATTAAGTGGTATGACTTTCTTTGCATTATACATTATATCATCTTGACATATTTCCAATTTGTGTTAGTTAAATTTAATCAAACTTAAAAGGGTTAAGGTAACTTTACAAACCACTAACATATAATTCTAACTTGGTCTGCATTTGTATAAAAATAGTTGTTTATGTATGTGCATTTGTAGTTTAAAAATAGTTAGTTTAAAGATTACAAGTATAACAATAGTTAGTTTAAAGATTGCATTGTAGTTTAAAGACATGCTGATTTATAAAAGAGTTTATTTTTGGCGTGTTCATGCATGTTTAAATTTGTTTATGGTAACTGTTTCATTTGATTGTGTGTGGATGGTTACTCTATATTAACATTGTTTATTGTGTTACTTAATTTGTTAGTTGCGGTAGATTCTAATATTGATGTTGTGTATGCAAGCCAGATTTCCCAAAGTGACTACTCTTAAGTTCTTCCTAAAAAAAAAAAAAAATTAGAATGGATCTTTTTATGATTTACCTATGAAAGTTGATGCTTGAATATTTAATAAATGGAGTTTGTTTGAGTATTTATATCTGTATAAATCAGGATTGTTAGTTAGGGTTTAGGTGTATTTGCATATTTAATAAAGGGAGTTTGTTGAGTATTTATATTTGTATAAATCTGGATTATTAGTTAGGGTTTAGGTGTATGCCAACTTTACTAGATCGATGGATTTATAGCTAGTTAGAAATATAAAATATTTGTTGATTAACATATGAGTTTGTTGTAGAAATGCTTAATCTTACTTCTCTATCACTAGTTTCTGTAGTTGGGTTATATGTGTATTTTGGTTGTTGGTTTCATATATAAATTGTTGTTAAATCCGTAGTCAGGTAAGGTTTTATAGTAGTTGTTTTATTATTCATGCTCCCTTTTCTGGTTAGACCCAAAGTATAAAGACCACTTAAAACTAAAAAGAATTGTAGGAGAATTCATTGACCTATATTTGTTAGTACAAATATAAATGTTGGTTGGTGGAATTTGGAAAATGGTTGACTGTTATCATTTTAAAGGGTTTTGAAATCATCTGAGATGGAAATGAATTGTAATGTTCAGTGACATTTAAAATATGATTGTAGAAGTTAGTCATTTGGGTTTAGATTGGTTGTGTTGTGTACTGGTTTATGTTGCTTGCCTATCTCTAAGTTTTACTTCTTATGATGATACAATTATAATATTTGATTTTGTTCTACACGGTTTGTCCAACACTAGTTCTTTGGTTTGTTAGTAACAAATGATTACATGTTCGTTTAATATTCCCCGGTTGAGTTGTAGTGTTATTTTAATTTCTGTAACTCTCCATTTTTGAGCTATGACACAAACTTGCAAAACTAATATTTAGCTAACACATGCTACTAGTTAGTATTTTAATGATCACGTTGGAGTTGAAAATAGTCAATGTGCCTTGTCAAATATGAGGTACACAATGTTTTTACACTTAGTATTTGAATAATTGAATGATTACATCATAAGTGAATCTATGATTAGAAGGGATGGCATGCCAACTGAAATAAAAAATTAAATTACAAAGTTACAGGTTATTCGAATTATTTCTTCTTGGAGATGAGTAATTCTAGAGTGGGGAACTCAGAGATGACAATTAAACATGCTCCAACTGAGTTCAATCCTAGAAGTAGAAGACCACTTATGTTATATGTTATTTACATGGATTTTTGTGTGTGTTTTTTTCTTCATTTTCCATTGAATAGTTGTGCCAATTTATCATACCAATTTGAATTCATTCTTGTTTAGTTTTCAAAAAAAAAAAAAATAGTTTTTAGTTTGTTAATTTCGGGTTAGGCTAGTGTGCTGAGGATAGAAGAATAGGCTTGACATGGAAGGATTTGAAGAGATTTAAAGAGCGTTATCAAATTGAGTAGTTTCTATGACTACCTACTAGTACATCATACTACTCAATGACTACCTACTAGTACATCATACCAGTTTGTTGTATACTAGATTGTCCTTTTTCTAACATCCTAACATTTTGTTGTTTCTAGTTTTTTGAGAATATGCAAAATTTAAACTCTTGCTAAATTGTGTAGATGTGAGTATAATAAAGATTTAAGGTTGAGTTGGTTTGTGGCCTCTTTGTGATTTGTTGAGTTGTATTCTTTCACTTTTCATATGGTTTAAATTTCTTCATGAAAGAAAATGCATATGTAATATATGATTTGAATTTTCAATTTTGCTTTGGATACTGTAGAATAGAACAAGCATGCGTGTCAATTTGCTATATGAATACTGATACATCAAAGTTTATACTTTTCATATACTTTATAATAATGATTTTTTTTGCTGTTCAACTTAAACTAATATGCTCTTTTGTTATAATGTGGAAAATAAAGTCAATTTTGAACCTATTGACCTCTTTATTAGGGTGCCTATGTACATAATATTCACTATCTGGACAACTTGAGTCTGAAACTTCATTTACATGCTCATGTGATTTCTACTCATGTCATTCTGAACATCTTAACCATGCAATAACATGATAAATGACTTAAGTTTAAGTTATAAGTATTTATGTACTTGTATTAGTTGCTAATTTTAAAAAAAAAATACTTGTGATGTTAAAAGGAGTTTAATGGTGTTGAGAGAGGTGAGAGATGTGACAATATCTTCTCACACTACGACCACTTAAAAGTCTTTTAATTATCTATGTTTGAATCCAATGACTTTTAGTTATTGTTACCTTGAGTAATTGGCTATATGAGTATAAGGGATTGATCAACCCAATGACTCCCTGTCACTGTAATAGGCGAGAATAACTCATTATTATTATTATGAATATTTATTGACTTTATTTTGGTTAATTAGATAGAATGTCCACCCTTATGTTATTTGAGTTATTTCAATGTATATGTGTATCTTGTCATGATGTAATGTGCTTGTTATTGACTTTTATTCTCTTTGTTTATTTGGTTATAATTTTTCTAAATGATTTAATTATAAATGACATGCAATATAAATGTTGATTGTTTAAAAAATAAATAAATTTGTGAGTCTAAAATACATGAAAAATAATGTATCCCTTTTAATATGGTTTTGTACATTGGATCTTAATTTCAAAGTGATTACGCGTCCTTGAGTTGTTATATACACTTTTATTTGTAATTACTGAATGTGTAGAATATTTTAAATGTTCCTCCTTATGTCTAACTTTTGTTAAACCTTTAGGGTAATTATTGTTAGAATTTAAACATTCTTTTAAGAGACTAAGACTAATAGAGCATTATTCAATTGAAGTTTATAATGTGTTAATTTTTTTTGTATATTTTTTTTTCTTCGTTCATTCAACTTAAGGTAGTAAGTTGTTATTGACTAATTCTACAAGTTTTACTTCCTTTGTAAATTATAGTGAGTAATTGTTGTAATTTTTTTTCATGACTAAAATGTTAGATGTTATATGTGTTTAAATGATTCATTGTCATGTTAGCCTAACATTCTAAGCAACTTGAGTCTTGACATTTGCATAGATAACAAGTGAATTCCTTGAGGGTGCTTAATTAGGTATTTGTTCGTTTATTATTCATCATAAATTTCAAGGACGAAATTTCTTTAATGAGTAGAGAATTGTAACACTCTAAATTTTATAATAAGTTATTTTATTAATTAAATAAAATTTTAAATAATTAATTTGATATTAAAATTATTTTAGAATATATGATGATAAATTTTGTGATGATTTTTGTTATATGGATGCATTCTATGTTGTGCTAGTTTGCCACACATTATATTAAATGAGTGATATATATAATATATACTTTATTTTATTATTTTTATGTATTTTTTAAATATAATAGTATTTTAGTGTAATATTTTAAAGAATAAGATTTTATGCGATTTTATGTTTATTATTTTTTTCCCTAATATTCTCCGATGGTAGTATTTTAATGTGAGTATTTGAAAAAAAAGTAATTATAATTATAGTGATTATTTTTAATGAAAGTCTTGATTATTAATGTATTTTAAAATATTAATTACTTTATTTTATAAAGTATTAGTTTTGAAATATTAGTAATATATTAGTAATTAAATTGTGTTTAAAAATAAAGAAAATAAAAGAAATGAGTAAAATGAATTTTATGGGTTAAATTAATATGCAAGAGTAAAATCTAATAAATAATAATAATAATAATAATAATAATAATAATAAAAGAAGAAGAAAAAAAAAACGAGAACATAAACTATATTCCAAGTTCTTATTCTTCGCGTAAGTCGCCTCCTCCTCCACTGTTTTCCTCTCGATCTTCTCTTTTCGATTATGACCATTATAATGAGTGTCGTACAAAATCGAGACCACATTTGTGATCGCTGTGATCTCCTATTTCATTCCCAACCTGAATCGCAAATTAAAGTGTCCTATCCGTCTTTGTCAAAAATCACACCTCCACCTTTTGGTCAAGATTCTGACACCCACGACTATCACCAACGAAAATGGAGACCATATTTGGACTCCACGAAACACCCTTTTCCATTACCTATGCTTGGAATCACCAACTGTTATACTTCAAAAAATGGGGTTTCACCCTCGTCGTGGTTATGCTGTTGAATTCCAACCAGCATGTTCATTGTCCTGAAAAATTGACAACACTTTTCAATTTCTCTTATCGAAACCTTGAAGAAGCAGTACTGATTTGCGTGTTTTAGTGAAGTTGACATCGGACCATGTCGGCGCTCTAGAACGTCGGTGAGATATTTTCTAATAATGTATTTCACAATATTTTGAATATGTTTCTTCGCCTGATATATTTATTAATATTCATATCCTGCGTAAATTATTAGCCATATTTCATTGATTCTGCAAATTCACCAATGCTTTTGGACTCGTTCGTTGTGCATTGTCGACATGTTATAGTTGTTGTAAATTGCTCAAAATTCTTATATTGTATGAAGGTGTAAAACTGAGGTATGGAGTGAGAGTGAGTTTGAGTTCATCAGTGTAAATGGAATGAGATGAACATGAAAACCGTATTTTCCATAATTCATTCGAGGTTCGTTACGTATGGTTGAAGCCTTTTTGAGTAATAATTGACTAATGAGAAAACTTAAATTTGGTGTGGTTAAAATATGAGTTAGAAACTTTTATAGGGTGTTTGAATTGATTTTGATTATCATGTGGTAGTTGAATTATTGTAGAATTGTGTATTTGAAATATTTTGTGTTTTGTTTATATCTACCATTGATATGGTTATATCATATATAATGTAATGAATTCTAATTTCTTGCATTGCAATTGACGTGGTTTGTGTGAATAATCTAGAATTATTATGTGAGAGTGAAAATCCTGTATTGTTGGAGATTATGTATCATGATGATAAATTTTGGATGTAATATATGACTATGGGAAAATGCATTAATGATATGTACTTGTTGACTTATGATGTTACCATATTGATGAATATGATGAAATACATATTGTGTTTAATTGAATAGTGATTAATTCGACCTGTGCAAATGATGATTCTCTTAATGGAGTGAGTAGCCTAGGCTATCAAGGGGAGAATCTAGATGTTATTTGTTTGAAGTGGAGATTATCTTGTGATCATATAGGTTGGGTCTGACAAGCATAGTGATTTCGAGGTAGTACAACTGAATGAACTTGAATGTGGTGGTTTACTGTTGAGCCTTAAGGCTAAATTGTTAGACCTTGGAGGTATTTAGGTGGGGAGCTCGTATGTGACTTTGAGGTAGCACTCCAAATACCGGGAGCTATCATGCAACACATATTTACCTCGATTGTCGCATATATGTGTTTCGGATTCAGTTGAGGGGATCTATGAGGACAAGGCTGATTTGAGTTGTCCTTCGACTTGCGTGGTGGCATAGTATCAAGTCTCCTTACCAAGTACTTCAACATTAGAATGGCACCAAAGAAGGAAGAGTCTAGAGTATAAGAGCATACATAACATTACTTGATTGGTGTGTTGACATAATTGACGTTGTGGATTGTATTAATGTATTACCTTGATTATTATTGTTAATTGTGATTTGATATGATACAGTGTTTAATTAATATTTTACTTGTTCTTCTCAATTATTTTATACTATTACATGTTTTTGAAGCTCATCCCTCGTTGCTTGTGTTTGACGCTTGTGTGAGCGCAATTATTTCAAGTTATTAGTTGGTGATCCATACTCTAATAGATGATAGTGAGTGGGAGTAAATTGTTGTGTTTTGTTGAGTTATGAACTAACTTTTTTTTTGTAAACTCTATCGATCAATTGTGTTATATTCGATGTTAAATGATATTTGTTATTATAAGGTGTTGATTGATTTAATTTCTGATACTTGTGTGGTAGTTGATATTTGTTATTATTGTGATGTTGAATGTTGAAAGAAATTATGTGTACATGTTTGATTAGACGAATTTGTGTGATGTAATAATAAAATATGGATGCATGGTATGATATATGCTTACGTGATGATAATGATGATTTTTGATTGATGATAGTGATATTATAAAATTGTGATGAGTTTATACGATGATCATGATTATTTATGATTAATGATATTATAAAATTGTGATGAAAATATTGACGCACCTCATACTTGATGGAATAGTGATGATTCCTAAAGACGGTGCTCTTAATGGAGTAGTCTAAGCTAACACGGGGAGAAAATAAATATTGAGAATTTGCAAAGTTAAGATTATTTTGTCATCATATAGGTAGAGTCTGATAAGCCTAGTGCTTCCGGGGAAGTACAGCTAAATGAGCCTGATCGTGGCCGTCTGCTGTTGAGCCTTAAGGAAATATTGTTAGACCTTGGAGGTATTTGGGTGGGGAATTCCTAGGTGACTTGAAGGTAGCACTCCAAATGTCGGGAGCTACCACACAACACACGTTTACCTTGACTGTTACATATATGTGTCTCAGGTTGAGTTGAGGGGATCTATGAGGACAGGGCCAATTTGAATTGTCCGTCCACCGGGATGGTGGCATAGTATCAAGCCTCCTAACCAAGTACTTCAGAGTTAGAATGGTACCACATTGTGAGGTAGAGTCTAAGCTCATGCATAGCATTTCATTTTCTTGTGATTGTTTTGTTGTGATTAATATGTATTATGTATGATAATAATTTCTGCAATGATTTGATGTTACAGTGAAATGTATTGATTTTCCTTGATTTTGACTATAAAATGTGATGTTTTTCCTTTGTGTAATGATATGGTTTATTGATGATTAATTGTGTGTTTCTCTTATTTATATTATACTACCAACATGATTTCAAAACTCACCTCTTTTGTTGTTTGTGTTTGACTAGCTTGGCCCTGCGTTTGCAAAATCCCAGTTATTACATATTAATGAGTCTCAAAGTTCAAGTTTGGGAGAAACCCTGCTCTGATAGGTGATATTGGGAATTAAGAGTTGTAATGTTTATTTTACTTATGTTATCACAAATAACTTTTTATATGAAGTCTTAATTAGTACGAGTAAGCCTTGGGAATTAAATCAAGAAATTCTACTTAAATCAAGTTCATTGATATTGCACTGTTTTAATTGAGGAACAAAGTTGAATTGTTACATGTGTATTTAGAGAAACATGATATCCTAAATTAGATACTAAGGTTTTTATTCTCTTTAATAAATTTTCTTTATCCGCTGCAAGTTTTCTTCAAATAATTTAGTATACATTATTATAAATGTCATTTTGGAATTTTGGAGTTTAGGTAGCATTGACACCGGGTCCAATGTTGCCAAACTCAGCGAAGTAAGAGTTTTCAGTGTTTGTTTCATTAATTCTCCATATTATATACCCACCTCGTTGAATAAAATCATCAAAATAATTGTTAATGAAGATTGCCCTTGAAAAAGCCTTCCATGGCCTTGCCGAGTAAGTCTTCACTGTATACCGATAAGGATATAGTTCAATGTCTAGTACAATGAAGCAGTTTTGGAGAACTATTCCAGTGTGCATCTCCTTCTTGGATGAGCCATTTGCAACCACAACGTTTTGTTGTCCTTGAATGGGCTTCCTTACCAAGATCTTAGAGTTCTGGATCAAGGTAGTACCCTGACCGAAGATCAAATCAATGGTTCCATATACCTCACAATTACTGTAGAATTGATTACCCCTGTTGGCGTACAATGTGTCTTGATAAACCGAAAATGCACACCGAAAAAATATTGAGCAATTACCTTCAACACGAAGTGCTACTGCTTGTTGAGCTTCTCGACCAACTTTATTCTCAAATTCAATTAACATGGCAATGAAGACATCACCCAAGGTGGCTGCATGCACATTTAAATATAAAAAATTAATTAACATAAGCTTAATTAGATACTTACACATCATATTTAGTTTTTGTTCACTTACATAAATAAAAATTACCCAAATTTTGTATTAAATTTTTACAAGGAATTTTAAAAATATTCTCTATTAACTTATATATTTTTTGCTAACTTATTAATTAACATAACTATTGTACATGATTTGTAAGAAACTAACATATTAAAATCTAATAAACATACTTGATTAACATTTGAGAATCTCTATTCAATATTTTCTCTTTCTCTCTCTCTCTTTTCCCGACTAACATAATCATCAAGATAACTTTATATTGTCTATATTAACTTTAAGAAATATTGATGAATAAAATAATGAGAAATAATGATTAACTTACAAAATATGGTTGTTTGGTCGGTATGGAGTCTACTCGTATCGTTCTTGTTTCTAGTGATAATTGTGTTTGTAGGGTCATCACTGTATAATAAGTTTTTTCCTTTTTTAGCGTCGATAGTAATATCCTCATGGTAGACACCCATTTTAACATATATAACATATCTTCCTCAATTATTCTCAACGTACGAGTTAATAACGGCTGTAATTGTTTTATATTGGCCACTACCATCCTTGGCCACAATGGTGTTGGTCGAGCTAGACCTTTTTGGAGCTCAGACAACAAGATCGGTCATCAGTAGAAAACCATGTAGAATAATCTTGATGATTTTGTTCAACAAGGCGACGAGATGCAAGCACCTTTTTATAGCCTCTAGCGCTGATCGCTATGAGTAAGATGGAAACAAATGAAACAAAAATTTGTTGAAAAAACCATCGTGATGAGCTAGCAAAACGGGAAGTGTTCAAGGATCTCATTCTGCAAGATTTTAACAAAGGATTACTTTAAAATGATTGATAAAAGACTAATGAAAGCGTAGGAGAGTAAATTTTGTTAATGTGCTTCTATGTGGGCAGCAAGAGCTTTATATGTAGCAAGAGGTTTTTAGAAGAGATAGATATGTCATGGATATTTTTATGAAAGTGGTGGAGTGTTTGGTATAAGCCATGAAACTCGTAAATTTATGTAGTAAATGAAAGGTTATAGAAATATGGAGGAAAAAGTGTGTAGGTATATATATAGAAAGTCATGTATAGAAAATGGTGGAGTGATGTATATTACAGAGGAATGAAGTGGAGCTATGATAATTGTGAAGTGATGTTGGTATATTTATAGAGTAAGAAGATGCATCCAATTGTGTGAGAGTGTTTTCATTGCTTTGGTATTAAGTGTGAAATTCGAATCTAACAATTAGTGCTTCCTATCTCTATAGCATTGCCATCAACCATCCAGGTATGAAATGAATCCAATTTCTACTAAATTAGGTTATGTATCTTGGTTAAGACAATGACAATTACTATCAATATCATGCATGAATATTATACTATTGACATAGAGTTTTTTAACTTGGTGATTAGGAAATCCATGTCACCAACGGGTTGTCGTACCTAGAATGCTTATTGAAATATTGAGTTTCAACGAGAAAGTGAAAACAACAAAAGATTAAAATTGGCTACTTATTTTTAAATAATGTCTATGATTGGATCATTATAATTTTGGACTTCATGACAACAAGTAAAAAAATCATTTTGAACCAAAAGATAATAACACTAGAAAGATGCAATAATGACATTCTTAAATTTATTTAACAAAAGTATGAAAGTTACTTTGGTATTAAATGTGAAGTTCGAATCTTACCATTAGTGCTTTCTTTTGCATTAGCATTGCCATCATCCATCCATGTATGAAATGAATATGATTTTTACAAAGTTTGGTTATATATCTTAATTAAGACAATGACAATTACAATCAATATCATGCATGAATACTATACTATTCACATAGAGGTTTTTAGCATGGTGACTAGGAAATACATATCACCAATGGGTTGTGCTACCTAGATTTCTAATTGAAATATTGAGTTGCAAAGAGAACGTGAAAAGAAAATAAGATTAAAATTGTCTACTTGTTTTTTAATGATAACTAGGATCGGATCATTATATTTTTGGGCTTCATGACTACAAAGTAAAAAAATAATTTTGAACCAAAAGAGAATAATACTTGAATGTTGTAATAATAACATGCTTACATTTATATTGCAAAAGTACATAACTTGTTTTGGTATTAAGTGTGAAGTTAGAATCTTACAATTAGTGCTTTCTTTTGCATTAGTATTGCCATCATCCATCCATATATGAAATGAATTCAATTTTTATTAAATATCGTTGTGTATCTTGGTTAAGACAATGTCAATTACGATCAATATCATGCATGAATACTATACTATTCACATAGAGTTTTTTACCTTAGTGACTAGGAAATGCATGTCACCAATGGATTGTCGTACCTAGATTGGTAATTGAAATATTGAGTTCCAAAGAGAAAGTGAAAACAAAATAAGATTAAAATTGACAACTTATTTTTTATTAATATCTATCATTGGATCATTATATATTTGGACTTCATAACAACAAGTAAATAATATCATTTTGAACCAAATGATAATAATACTCAAAAGTTGTAATAATGGCATGCTTACATTTATTTAGAAAAAGTATAAAACTTACTTTGGTATTAAGTGTGAAGCTAGAATCTTACGATTAGTGATTTCTTTGGCACTAGCATTGCCATCATCCATCCATATATTGAATGAATCCAATTTTTATTAAATTTGGTTACGCATCTCAATTAAGACAATGACAATTACTATCAATATAATGCATGAATACTATACTATTCACATAGAGTTTTTTAGCTTTGGTGACTAGGAAATGCATGTCACCAATGGGTTGTCCTACCTAGATTGCTAATTGAAATATTGAATTCCACAGAGAACGTTATGCATGTTGGTTAAGACAATGGCAAATACAATCAATATCATGCATGATAACTATACTATTCACGTAGTGTTTTTTACGTTGGTGACTTAGAAAAACATGTCACCAATGGGTTGTCGTACGTAGATTGCTAATTAAAATATTGAGTTCTAAATAAAAAGTGAAAACAACATAAGATTCAAATTGGCTACATATTGTTTAATAATATCTATGATTGGATCATTATATTTTTGGATTTCATGACAACATTTAAAAAAATCATTTTAAACAAAAAGATAACTAGAAAGTTTTAATAATGGCATGCTTATATTTATTTGCAAAAAGTATGAAACTTACTTATGTATTACGTTTGAATTTAGAATCTGCCGATTAGTGCTTTCTTTTGAATCCGATTTTTACAAAGTTAGGTTATGTGTCTTAATTAGGACAATGACAATCACTATCAATATCATGCATGAATACTATATTATTCACATAGAGTTTTTAGCATGGTGACTAGGAAATGCATGTCACCAATGGATTGTCGTACCTATATTGCAAACTGAAATAATGAGTTTCAAAGGGAAAGTGAAAACAACATAAGATTAAAATTGGCTACTTAATTTTTAATAATATCTATGATTGAATCATTATATTTTTGGACTTCATGACAACAAGTAAAAAAAATCATATTGAACCAAAAGATAATAACACTAGAAAGTTGTAATAATGGCATGCTTACATTTATATAGCAAAAGTACAAAACTTGTTTTAGTATTAAGTATGAAGTTAAAATCTTATGATTAATGTTTTCTTTTGCATTAGCATTGCCATCATCCATCCATGTATGAAATGAATCATATTTTTACTAAATTTGGTTATGTATCTTTGTTAAGACAATAACAATTACTATCAATATCATGCATGAATACTATACTATTGACATAGAGTTTTTTACATTGGGGATTAGGTAATGCGTGTCACCAATGGGTTGTCGTACCTAGATTGCTAATTGAAATATTAAGTTTCAAAGAGAAAGTGAAAACAACATAAGATTAAAATTGGCTACTTATTTTTTAATTACATCTATGATTGGTTCATTATATTTTTGGAGTTCATGACAACATGTAAAAAAAATCATTTTGAACCAAAAGATAATAACACTACAAAGTTGTAATAAAGGCATGCTTGTATTTATTTAGAAAAAGTATGAAACTTACTTTGGTATTAAGTGTGAAGTTAGAATCTTACGATTAGTGCTTTCTTTTGCATTAACATTGCCATCATCTATCCATGTATGAAATGAATATGATTTTTACTATGTTTGGTTATATATCTTAATTAAGACAATGACAATTACTATTAATATCATGGATAAATACTATACTATTCACATAGTGTTTTTTAGCATGGTGACTAAGAAATGCATGTCACCAATGGGTTTTCCTACACAAATTGCTAATTGAAATATTGAGTTCCAAAGAGAACGGGAAAATATAATAAGATTAAAATTGGCTACTTATTTTTTTAATGATAACTAGGATTGTGTCATTAAATTCTTGGGCTTCATGACAATTAAGTAAAAAAATCATTTTGAACCAAAAGATAATAATACTTGAGAGTTGTAATAATGTCATGCTTACATTTATTTAATAAATGTATAACACTTGTTTTGGTATTAAGTATAAAGTTAGAATCTTACGGTTAGTGCTTTCTTTTGCATGAGCATCGCCATCATCCATCCATGTATGAAATGAATCCAATTTTTACTATATTTGGTTATGTATCTTGGTTAAGACAATGACAATTACTATCAATATCATGCATGAATACTGTACTATTCACATATAAATTTTACCTTGGTGACTAGGAAATGCATGTCACCTATGGGTTGTCATACCTATATTTCTAATTGAAATATTGAGTTCCAAAGAGAAAGTGAAAACAACATAAGATTAAACTTTGCTACTTATTTTTTAATAATATCTATGATTGGATCATGAAATTTTTGGACTTCATGATAACAAGTAAAAAAAATGACATGCTTACATTTAATTTGCAAAGTATAAGAGTTACGTTGGTATAGAGTGTGAAGTTAGACTCTTACGATTAGTGCTTTCTTTTGTATTAGCATTGCCATCATCTATCCATGTATGAAATGAATCCAATTTTTTACTAAATTTGGTTATGTATCTTAATTAAGACAATGACAGGTACTATCAATATCATGTATGAATATGTAACACCCCGATTTTTAACAGTGCGAGTGGATTTTTTTTTTCAAAACAAATTCATAAAAACAAAGAAATAAAGAAGGAAATACTTTTGATAAATATTTAAGTCATAACATAACGACAAATAAATAAATATTTACAAGCAACGATATAGTTTTTGAAATAAAAATTCAAAGTATTCAAACATCAAAATACATCGGGGCTATGAGACCTATGAAGCATAGCTCATACCCCTAGGGTATTCTCGGTAGACATCTGTACAAAAGCAGTGCCTTGAGAACTTTAACCTCCCCATGTCACATAAAAAAGTGGTACGTAGAACCCATCAAAATAAAATGTCAAGCTGACAATATTGGTATAGGTAGAGTCTTCCAAATTAAAATAAACACAACCCAAAAAGAAAGACATCTAGTCCCTATACGTCAACCTAATCTAATCATTCTTAAAAAAAATATACATCCCGCAAGATCCTCCTGACACAGCTCCAGTCAGGTGTGTCCAACTACATTCCCATTCACAGGGTATTAATCGGTGGGAAGATCATGTTTCTCATATGAGGGCAAAGCCCAGATTTCCACAATAGTTGTAAAGGTCACCAACCGAAATTAACAATTAACACATAACATTTATGTTTTAAATGCACAAACTAACCTTTCAACTTAGCATGCACCTTAGAAGGGTTTTCATATGCCAAATATGCATAAACAAAGTTGAAAAATGAAGTTTTAAACAAAATTGCATTGTTATATTCGAATACAACATCTATGTATTCGAATACAAGACTGTTTTATAAGTCATCAGCAAAAACATGTCAGTATTCGAATACATCCTTCTATAGTCGACTATACATAAGTCACTAGCTAAAACAGGATGTCTGTATTCGAATACAACTTTATGTATTCGAATACACATTAGAAAACAACAGAAAAATAGCAAAATTAAGCTTTTAAAAAGGTTTCGAAATCAATCAACACTTACACACAAATCCAAACAATTACACTTAGAAATTATAGCACAATCACCATGACGACTTGAGTTTCAAAAAGCTTATGCAATCAATCACACTTACACACAAATCCAAAATATTTACACCTAGCAATTATAGCACAATCACCATGACAACTTGACTTTTGAAAAGGTTTTTCAATCAATCACACTTACACACAAATCCAAAACATTCACACTTCGCAATTAGAGCACAATCACCATGACAACTTGAGTTCAAACACTCAATCATAATCTTGAATCAAACATGACTCGCGTGCCAAGAACCCTAATGCAATGTGTATATGCCAAAATGCATGAACTTGGAATTCCAATCAAAACCTTCCTTGAAGGGGCGTAAATTATAATTGTATCGCCTATCACAAGCCTTATACTAATTATCAAGGTGCCACCCATCACAGGCCCGCACAATTTACTAAAGTGTGGCCGATCAAATGCCTTACATTATTTTCTAGAGTGCAATCGCTCACAAATCAACACGTTCTAGAGTGCAATTTCTCACAGATCAGCACGACGCCATAATCCTCGTAAGGATAAGATGAACCAACAAATCACATGGAATCATCTTGTGGCCCATCTGGTCACCACTATCACCATGGCCCATCCGGTCGCCATGTACAATGAAATTCATGAGCATACTATAACTCTATCCACGACAATCATTAAGTAAATGCAAATATTAAAAGATTTCCCCTTTCTAATACTTATTTAACTCTAACGATTTTCACGAAAATCATTAAGTAAATGCATATATTAAAAGATTCCTCATTTTTAATACTCATTTAACTCTAACGATTTTCAAATTCCACACAAAGCATACTCAAACATTTATTTTCCACCACACCAAATTTAATCCACAATTTACATTAAATTCAATCAATTCAAAAACCACAAAATCCATACCAAGTTCAATTATCAATCATCACAAATTTCCACAAAACTCAAATATAACACATGCCAAATTAATTTTCAAAAACCACAACTCAAACACATCAAATTTCTTTTCCTAAACAACACACATAGATGAATCAAATTTATTTTCCATGAAAACACTCATCAATTTCACCAAAAACCCAACTCCAAACTTTCACCCATAAAAACATTAAATTCATATTCCCCAAATCTACACTTCAAACCCAACAAATTTATTTTCCAAACAACCACAAATAAGTCCCTAAATTCAAACTAAAAGTTTGGAATGAGCCCTTACCTTAACGATAGCTTTAACGAGCGATTACGACACCACGATTAATTTCGGTAAAATCTTTGCTCACGACGTCGCTTCCAAATTTAGTTCACTAGCACCGTAGCATGGAGGTGAGTAACTTTCTCTTGTATCACTTCTTGAAACGAAGCTTAGATCTAGGAGAAAGTGAAGGTTTGTGTTTGACCGTTTTGAAAACACCAACACCATTTTTCTCCATTTTTGAATCAAAGGAGAAGAATGAAGCTGAGAAATCCTTGTCTTCTCACCCACCAAGCCTTGGGTTCCTTTTCTTGAAGCAAAAGAAAAGCAAAAGAAGAAGAATGGAGAAAGAAGAAGATGGAGTTCGCGAGCAACAGAGAGAGGAAAATGTTTTGGGTTTTCTTTCGGTTTTCCTTTTCTTCCTTTTCCTTCCTTTCTATATCCTTTTCTCTCTTTTTCGTTTCCTTTCATTCAAACATATATATATATTAAAAATATCTAAAAGTATCTAGATATTTATCAAAATTACCATTTCACCCATAACCACTAAAACCTTTTGATAAAAATATTCAGTCTCGTCGCAACTCAATTGACAGATACAATTTTCAACGACCCGAGATATTTTTAACTAAACTGCCCAGTATTAAATTATTCGTAACATAAATAAATTATTCTTCAACAAAATATTCACTGTACTTAATCTAATTTATTTATCGATGAATAATTTTAATGAAGGCATCAAAAGATATTTTTGGGCATTAAACTTACAACATATCAATAACTTGGCTAAAAAGCCTCAGAGTTTAATACTAAAATACATAAATTATAATTTAAAGATATGGGTCTTACAAAATACTATACTATTCACATATAATTTTTTATCTTGGTGACTAGGAAATGCATGTCATCAATGGGTTGTCCTACCTAGATTGCTAATTGAAATATTGAGATCCAAAGAGAAATTGAAAATAAAATAAAATTAAAATTGGCTACTTATTTTTTAATAATATCTATGATTTGATCATTATATTTTTGGACTTCATGACAAAAAGCAAAAAAAAAAAAAATTGATACCAAAGATAATAATACTAGAAAGTTGTAATAATGGCATGCTTACATTTATTTAGCAAAAGTATAAAACTTGTTTTGGTATGAAGTTTGAAGTTAGAATCTTACGATTAGTGCATTCTTTTGCATTAGCATTGCCATCATCCATCCATGTATGAAATGAATCCGGTTTTTACTAAGATTGGTTATGTATCTTAATTAAGACAATGACAATAACTATCAATATCATGTATGAATACTATACTATTCACATAATGTTTTTTAGCTCGGTGACTAGGAAATCCATGTCACCAATGAGTTGCGTACCTAGATTGGTAATTGAAATATTGAGTTCCAAAGAAAACGTGAATCAAAAAAAGAATATAATTTGATACTTATTTTTTAATAATATCTATGATTGGATCATTATATTTTTGTACTTTATGACAATAAGTAAAAAAAATCATTTTGCACCAAAAGATAATAATACTAGAAAATTGTAATAATGGCATGCTTACATTTATTTAGCAAAAGTATATAACTTATTTTGCTATTAAGTGTGAAGATAAAATCTTACGATTAGTGCTTTCTTTTGCATTAGCATTGCCATCATCCATCCATGTATGAAATGAATCCGATTTTTACTAAATTTGGTTATGTATGTTAATTAAGACAATGACAATTACTTTCAATATCATGCATGAATACTATACTATTCACATAGATTATTTTAGCTTGATGACTAGGAAATGCATGTCACCAATGGATTGTCCTACCAAGATTTCTAATTGTAATATTGAGTTTGAAAGAGAACGTGAAAAGAAAATAAGATTAAAATTGGCTACTTATTTTTTAATGATAACTGAGATTGGGCCATTATATTTTTGAGCTTCATGACAACTAAGTTAAAAAATCATTTTGAACCAACAGATAATAATACTTGAAAGTTGTAATAATGGCATGCTTACATTTATATAGCAAAAGTAAAGTTAAAAAATAATTTTGAACCAAAAGATAATAATACTTGAAAGTTGTAATAATGGCATGCTTACATTTATATAGCAAAAGTATAAAACTTGTTTTAGTATTAAGTGTGAAGTTAGAATCTTACGATTAGTGCTTTCTTTTGCATTAGCATTGCCATTATACCCCCATGTATGAAATGAATCCAATTTTTACTAAATTTGGTTATGTATCTTGGTTAAGACAATGACAATTACTATCAATATCATGCATGAATAGTATGCTATTCATATAGAGTTTTTTACCTTGGTGACTAGGAAATGCATGTCACCAATGCATTAGCGTACCTAATTTGCTAATTGAAATATTGAGTTCCAAAAAGAAAGTAAAAACAAAATAAGATTAAAATTGGTTACTTATTTTTTAATAATATCTATTGTAAGGCCCTAAATTTTATTTAAAAAAACTGTTTTATTAATTAAATAGGAATTTAAATAATTAATTTGATGTTAAAATTATTTTAGAATATATGTTGTTAAATTTTGTGAGTAATTTTTGTTATATGGATGCTTTTTTTGATGTGCTGGTTTGATAGATATAATATTTAATGAGCAATATAAATAATAAATATTTTATTTTATTATTTTATATATTTTACTAAAAATAATAGTATTTTAGTATAATATTTTAAAGAACAATATTTTATATGATTTTAAATGTATATGTGAGTTAGTAATTAATATGATATTTTCTTATATGTTTGACTAATGTTAAATGTGTACATATTTATATTTTAATCATGTTAAGTATCTCTAATTTTAATTATTTATTCTTTAAATAATTATCTTGAGATCGAAGTACTATTGTGTTTGATTTTCTTTGTTTTTATATTCTTATTTTGGAATTGTGATTATATATATATATATATATATATATATATTTATATTATGATGTAGTAAGTAACATAAAATATTGTTGCTATATTTATTTATTTTATAATTTTAACTATTTTCTAATATGATGATATTATTATAATAAGAATATTTTGAGAAATAAGCATAATTGTAGGGATTATTTTGAATGTGAAAGTTTCACCTTCACGAAGCTCACCATTTAAAAGTGTATTTTTGACATTCATTTGGAAAATATGCCATTGACGAATAGATGCAACTGCAATAAGACTACGAATAGTGGTCATCTTGGCAGTAGGAGCAAAAGTTTATTCATAATTCATACCATATTGTTGAAAGCAACCTTTAACAACAAGACGTGCTTTTTAGCGCTCAACTGACCCATCAGACTTACTTTTGATCTTTTATACCCAACGAGACCCAATATCACATTCTCCAAGAGCAAGAGGTACTAATTCCAAAGTGTTGGTTTTGTGCAATGCGGATAGTTTCTTCTGCCATAGCCTGCTACCAAAGAGGATCAAGAACAACCTCTTTATAGGAAGAAGGTTCAAACAAATTGTGAATAGAGGTTAAGAAAGAAACAAATGAAACTGACTAAGTGGAATAGAAAAACTCACGTAACTGAGTAGACTTACGTTGACGAGAGAGGTAACAAGGAGGATCAACAATCACAAGAGGTGGTTGGACAGCCGGGGAAACAAGAGGGATGTTATCATGTGGAGTATTAGTAATTGCTCTATAGTTCTCAATATTACAATCCCTAGAAGCATTATCATTAGGACCAAATAGATCAATATGAGTTAGTTCAAAACTCCTAGTAATCTAATAATAAGAGGAAACAGAGTAAAACGGGATGTGCTCCAGAAAAATGACATTACAAGATGCATAAAGTTTTCTTGCATGAGGATCATAACAATGATAACCCTTTTGACCATCCCCATAACTAAGAAAAATACACATGGCTGAATGAGAAGACAACTTACTGATCTCTACTTGAGTTCGAAGAACAAAACAAGTAGAACCAAAAACTTTCAAAGAATAGTAATCAGAGGTTGAAGCATAATTTTTTTCAAAAGGAGACAAACTTGATATGATAGATGATTGAATTATATTAATAGCATGAACATCAGTAAGAATTGCTTCTCCCCAAAACTCATTAAGAACTGAAGCGGACAACAAAATGGAATGAGCAGTCTCTATAATATGACAATATTTGCTTTCAGCAACTCCATTTTGTTGAGGAATATCAGTACAAGATGTGTTGGTGGAGTGTGCTTTCATAAGCTAGTAATTCAGAAAATTTATTAGAGGTATATTCACCACCTAAATCACAACGAATGCACTTTATAACAGAATTATGTTGCGTTTTGACCATATGATAAATGTCAAAAAATTCAAATCGATTTTTCTTAAGATAATCCCAACAATAACGAGTGTAAACATAAATAAACGAAACATAATATCTGGATCCACCTTTGGTGAGAACCGGTGGTGGACCCCAAACATCAAAGTGAACTAAATGAAAAGGCGCATATAAAATGGAAACACTTTTACTAAACGGTAAAACTAGAAATTTAGCAAGTTTACAACCACAAGAATCTGAAATATCATAGGTTTGTAACTTTCCTAAGGCTCCAATATAATCCAAATATTTTAATCTAAAAGCAGAAACATGTCCAAGGCCAGAATGCAATAAATAAAAACTAGAAGATAACGAATTCAAGCCAAAACTAGATAATAAGTTAGTAGTAGTTGTTAAGGTTGTCGTATCTAGGAGTCGCAGATCATCCAAAACATAAAGTCCCCCCTTTGTCTATGTCATGTCCCAATCAGGCTCCAGGAATGTGGATCCTGCACACAACAAGAAATGGAACAAAAGATAATCAAATAACTGAAATCACATATTTGACTAATAGAAGCAAGACACAAAGTAAGATTAGGAATATAATAAACATCAGAAAGAGACAGGTTAGGTGTGGAGATAGAACCAACGCCTGCTAGAGGCATATGAGTGCCATCAGCAGTCATAACCGACACAGACGAGACATGTTTCACAAACACAAAATATTTATCATTGTATGTCATATGATGAGATGCTTCCAAATCAAGAATCCATATGGAAGGAGATATACCTGACATACTAAAAGAGTTCAAAACTTTAGAAGAGGTGGCAGACATGGCATGTGATGGAGTGGGAAGAAGTTTTTGAAGTTGTTCTGCAATATCAGATATATGGGAAGCAGTCTTAGATGGGTATACAAAACCATAACTAGAGCAAATGTTAGGAGGAGTAGAAGCAACAACATTGGATGATGGCTCCCTAAAATTCTTCTTATGTGTTCCATAAGAGCCAATTGATCCCACATATTAGTCATTTTCGAATAGAATTCCTGAATGGTCATATTGTTCTGCTAAAGGGCTCTAAATCACTTTTCAACTGATAACGTTTTGCAAAGTTAGACTGAACATACAAACATTTCAAGTGATCCCAAATCTCTTTAGGAATATCATATTTTGCTAGTTGAACCCCTATAGACAACTTAACAGAATTATTAATCCAAGTAATAAATTTTGAATTAATAACGTTCCATGTTTTCAGATCTTTTGCATATTGAGTTTCATCCTTTTTATCTGTAGGCTTAACAAAAGTTCCATCAACAAAACCCCACTTATCTTTTCCAATCAAAATTTTTTTCATCACATAACTACAATAAGAGTAATTTTGTCCATTGAGGTGAACACTAACAGCTTAAAGAGAATCATCCTTAGCACCAGCCATAACAAATAATGACAGATAAATACAACAAACACAATCACTGAGACAAAATAAATTAATGATAATCTGATACTGTGAGAGCACGATTGATCCTGCTACCAACGTCCCGATCCAACAGTTGAAAAGAAAGATCTGAATATTGTGAATCTATTGTTCAAGTATCAGCCCGATCCAACGGTTAACGCAAGTGCAATGCATGTTTTTCTAAGACTGATTTAACAAAATCGAGAATATGGTTACTCTTCTCTTTTCTCTTTTGGTGGTTGTCTTTCCTATTAAAATAGTCTCTCTCTTATTTACGGTGGATCCCAAAATCGACCAAAACTCATTGATATCATGTTAACAATGAAAAGATGAAGAAGAGAGACAACTACTCTATGGTTTCATAACATAGAATGAACCAAAATTGAGTTAATAGAATTACAATGAGTATATATACAAAATAATAGAAATGTCTAAAATACCTTAACTACTGATACATAATAACATTATCTAACAATAGTCATCTATTTTGCAATAAAAAAATTAAACAAAAAATTTAATTGGTATGAAGTATCTGCTTTTTAAAATATCAACTAATCCAAAATAATCTTAGTTGGTTGTTTTATACATTATGATTAAAATTTAATATTTTTTCAATGAGTTAATCTATGATCAATTTTATTTATTAAAATATATGATCAGTTAATAGTGTAAAAAAAATCATGTTGGATCAAATTTAAGCTCTTAAATAAGTTGTAATCAATTAAGATGAGTATGAGAAATAAATTAAAAAAAGTCAAAGTTTTTAAAAAACTAGAATAATAATAAAAGTTTTTTTGGTATATTCAATCTTGAATATAAAATGAACTATATTTTTAAATTTTGAATAAAAATAGTTTTTATTAAGCAAGAGTACTCTCGGTGTAATATAAACATAAATACAAACTCAAAATAATTTGAAATAAGTTATGAGCAGAAAAACTATGAATTTTCAATTCCTTTTTAATTTAAAAGATTTGTTGTAAGCTCAAGTTTAGCTTATATGGTAAACAAGTTTTAAATAAATTGAAATCATGATATTCGATTGTAGGCCTAATTAACTTCTCAGGTAATTAATAAATCGAGTTATATATTAGTAACAAATTTGTTGTTTATGTGAGTAAACTTTTTATTACAATATATAAAAGACCTACGTTCCCTTCATAACTTGAAGAATCAAAATTCTGAAATTGTGTGCTAATTGGAATTCTTGCGAACAAATTGTTATTTGACAAATTTATTATAAAAAAGAAGTCAATTTGAGTCAAAAAGGAGGAATTAATCCAAATAAATTATTTTTTGATAATTCAAAAAATTCAAGTGAGGTTAATTTTCCAATCTTGTGAAGTGATTTCTCCACTCAAATTATTGCTCGATATTCAATGACACCAATTCTACCAAAAGATCAATGCTCCTTAAAATGAGAATATTATTCTTGAATAATCCTTCTTCACCTTTCCACATCAACAATGCATAGAGAGGATTAACAAAAACAAATTTCAATCGACAATTAATGAATAATTACATAAATGCTAAGCAATATATAATTCCATAATTCTCATACCTTTCTTCTTGTGTTTCCCTTGTGAGTTTTTTCTCACTTTGTCAACTTAGCTTCTTCTCTTTTATTTCTTCTTTATATTCTTTATATTGCATATATATGAAATAGATAGACAATGTATAGGGCATATATATGATATATATTATATTTTTTCTAATGGTGGTATGTACTATGTAGCTTGCATATATATGCTCTGTAGATTGTTTATATGATTCATCATATACATACAAAAGAGTTTCAGTTATCATTGAAAACATATATGCATAAACTTCAATATTATATATCAAGTTCAAACTTCAAAATAAAATATTATAATTATATAAAAGAGAAAAAATGGTGCGATTGAATCTTCAAATTGATTTGAATCTTGAGTTGCTTGAAAATTTTCAGAAAATCTTACAGACAAATTTGAAAATATGCCGTTGAGATTATTATTGTTAGAAATATTTATGAAAATTAGGTTTGTTATTTAAGTCTATAACCACAGTTTTTCGTAAGTGATTTTAGCATAAAAAATCCAAGTCTTTGAGATACTTTTGATTTTGAAACCATATAGAGAAACTAGGTCCTATTGCTACAATTTCTAATGATTGGTTGTTTGATCAAACATAACGATTTACTTAACTTCCAAAGTACCATATCCAGCAATTCCACTTATATCTCTACCATCCATTGAAAATGAGAAATAAATGAGATGTAAAGGTGGAGAATAAAAAACATGAAGAAATTAGAGGAAAAATTTAAGAGGATCCGTTACTCTAAAATAAACATATAACTAAGATCTTTCACCAAGTAAAAATAAAGTTAAGTTAGCGTTGTTCAGGTTAACATTCAGGGCACGTGTTTTTCCTCTCAGTTTTGATCCTTCTAATAACTTCATTTCCTCTTATCTTTGTTTTAATTTCTACGCACTCAATTATAATATTAGTGCATTAAATTATTCTCACAAAATACCTTTTGTTATTATCAAAACAAAATAAGGAATTGTTCTTCAAACCATATTGATTCTAACACAATCAAGTTGTTGAAGAATGAAACCATAATTGGGCTGGGTTTCAAAAAACATAGATTTAAGGGTTTTCTAAATAACTCTTACAAAAAGGTGTTTTTAATGTTGTATTTTCATAAACCGTTTCTCAATAGTTAGACAAAATAAAATATTGCGATCAAGAGTGCGGAGATGACTATATTGTGTTTAATATTGTGCGTTACGTTTTTCCATAAGGATTGGTCGTTATTTTATAGAGATCTTTAGGGATTCTGATCGTTTTCCTGATTGCAAGAAATCAACATATATTGCGAAGTTTCGTATCAAAACTTTAGAGATCGAATTGCCATTATACCTCGTCAAAATTATTCTTGAAATTGATTCTACGAATCTTGATATGGAGAAAGAAATACATAGAGTATTATGAGTAGAGCATGTTGCATAAACCTTCAGACAAATACGAACTCAAAGTGTTTAGCAAAGGATGCGCAAAAACTTTGAGCGTTGACTATTTAGAGGATTGACTATTCATAGCATTGACTTTTTAAAAGTGTTAATTTCCATTAAAGCATTGACTATCCATAGTGTTGATTTTATATTAAAGCGTTGACTACTCATCAAAGTCAGTCGATAACTTCAAGACGAGATTATCAAAGGTATAAGTAAACAATTGTAGGTTGTATGCATCATAGGCAAACCAATCAGAGTTTTGCTTGTATTAAATAGAGTCACCAGAAAGGCACTTCATTATGCTTTCACCAGACTTAGAGTTGAAAAATAGAGTGGAATTTTGGTGTTCATTTAACACATATCAAATATAAAAAAAATGCAACGTAATCTCAAATACAATATTCTAATCATCAAAATAAATAAGGGTTATAGTTGTTCAAACCAAATTAGTTGTAATCACTAATAAAAATTGCAAATGCACACCATGAAGTAGGGAACAACAAAACTGAACACAGGAGAATGAAACAACACATCAGGCCGAACTCTAAATGTTTGGCATAGACATGAAGAAAATAAACATTTGAAGAATTTAAGGTCCTAACTTTATAGATTAGCTTTTTTCAAGAAGATAATTTATTTTTATGGATTATTAGCAAAATCAATGCAGTACAAATAACTATTAGCATAAGTGTATATGCAACAACAATTTTACAACTTCATATTTGGTAACAGTCATGATTGAGATTCTAGTTTGGTTTGTGAAGAATAGAAAATTGAACATAAATAAATAAATGAATAAAACATCTATATGGTAGATAGCTATGTAATAGGAAAAAAAAGTAATTAGAGGAAAACAGGGAAAAGCGTCAGAATTCAGAACAAAATAAAGAAAAGAAAACGAGCATGATGTTCCGGCATTAGATTCCAGTATTCTTCCAATAATTCTTGACAAGACAAAGTTTGACCTCTTGTCTTATCATAAACTTATTTTTAGACTTAAGATTAACCATTTTGGTAGATTAGTATGATATATACCGCTAAAACTTAAATATTGGAGAGTCTAAAAAATTCATAATTAAAAAAGTTACAAAAACGGAAATTTTTAACACTAAAAAATTTCTAAAATTTTGTGGGCTTATAAGAGTCTATATGCCTAAAAAAAGTTTGACCATTTATTTATTTATTTATTTTTTTCCAAAAATAATTTTTCCTTAAATCTTTCCAATAAAAAGGTTTTGATTTTATTCTTATAAAACATGATTTGCAATGTTTTTGTTGATTTCTTTTTTAATTCGAGAAAAAAAATCAATTATTTTTTGTGAAATTTCATTTTTATTTTTCACACATTTTTTTTAAGAAAAAATATTTTTGATATTTTTCAAAGAAAAATAAATTTTGAAATTTTTTCAAAAAAAATCACAAAATTAATAATATATTGGGCCTATGGATCCCAGGCCCACAAAAAATTAAGAAATAATGAACAAAAACTTTTAAAAAATTAAGGATCTAGTAAGAAATTTTGTAAAGAGACTTTAGAATTTGGAGCTTTATTGTCAAATCTAATCACCAGTATCATTTTTAAATATATATTTATGAAAAAAAATTGTTTGCTAAAACCTATAATTTAAGAAATCTCTAAAAATTCTATTTTGTTAATTTACTAATGAGATTGAATTCTGTTTTTTAAACTAATTAAAGTGATTTTTTGAGAAGCATGATATTTTATTTAATTTCTATTTTATAATAACATATTTAAGTATGTCAAAACATTAATACTGATGTGGGTTGAAATGCTTAAATTACATGTAAAAAAAATTAACAAACAATAAAAAATCTAATATAAAATAATAGTAATAGAAAATGCTATTTATATTCTTAAAATTTTATTACCGTCAAATATGACACTTTTTGTAGCATTATTCAAAATAATACAAATTGCAAACTAAAAATTGCGACTCAAATACATTGTTATAATCGTAAGGATTTCACCAGTTTCGTAAATATATAAATTATCCGAATTAATTTTTTCCGTTCCAGTTTTGTCATCCTCACTACAATCTTTAGAAGCCAACATGACACCGTCGTATACGGCCAATTCAGTCCCTTTGTAATCTCCAGCCTTCAATAAGTTTTTAATCTTTTCAAATTTAGTTATAGCACCATTCTTCCCACCATAAATTTCCAAACATTTTGTGTAATGAGCTTTTGGTGTAGTTTCTTTTTCATAATGATCAATTATTGTCTTGATATGTTTGATTGTGTTGTTCACTTGAGTATGTAACGCATCAATGATGTATTGGCCCATGACAATTAGATCTGCACCTTGCTTTGATTTGAGAATATTTAAGCAAAATTTAGTATTAGTGTATCCAACCGTGCAGATGAGGTTAATATCTACAACTCTCGTAGCATATGTGGTGGGCACAACACATAAAACAAACACTAGTACAAGAGAAGTGAAACGAATCATATTGTATAATTTGTTTTTTCTTAACTACCGATAATGTTTTGTTTTATTCCTTAGTGTCATTATATAGTTAATTGATTCACTTTTATAAATTTAAATTAGTTATTAAAGTTGATTTCGTGGGATTCAAATTGACTAATTAAGTATCTTAGTAATGGTTTTGATTATATACCTTTGATTGGTTAAAATGTAATTAACTTATTGATTTCGTAGAATTCAAATTTTCTAAACAAGCATTTTAATAATGATTGGATTATGTACTTTTGATTGATCAAAATGCAATTAATTAACTTGATTGATTTCGTGGGATTCAAATTGTCTAATTAAATATCTTAATAATGATTTGGAATAATAATAACAATAATAACTAAAATTAATAAATACCTCCTTATGAATAATAATAATAATAATAATAATAATAATAATAATAATAATAATAATAATAATAATGACTTAATCTCTACAAATATATATTTTTCCATATCTAGCGATTGAACCATAACCATTCGAGATTGCAAATTCTTGCATGAACTTTGAATCATAAAATTCAATCCAAAGGCATCAAAGAGAAATGACGTGTTTTAAATAACAGAATTAAAAACTTTAAAAGTTTAATGCAATTTGTTGCGTGAGATTGAATGCTACTGCTTCAGATTATATATGAAAAATACTCATTTTATAATATAAAAGTTATATATAAGTTATGTATTTTAGGGTTAGTTTTTTAAGCATAAAGATATATTCAATATTATAATATAAAAGTTATAGATATTGATTATTTTAGAGATAAAGTTAGTTTTTTTTTTAATTTATTTATCATGGATTTCCTTCATTAAATTCATTTAATTCAAAGTTTGTCCGATTATAGATATGTATTAATTGTATTTTCTAAATTGATTATCCTTTCTTCTTCTTCTTCTTGTTTTTGTAATTTATTAGTTTTTTTTATAGGTATTTATTAATTGTATTTTCTTCTTCTTGTTTTTTTAATTTATTAGGTTTTTTTATACATGCATTGAGTTAAAAGAATATTTAAGTGCGAAGTCATGTTACGATTTGAGCTTATCGTTGAACGGCTAGCAAAACATATTTGTTATGTTATTTTTATATATAGTGGAACTATAAATCTAAAAGAATAAAAGAGTTAAAAATGTCATTTTATAGGTTAAGAATTATATAGTGTTCAACGGGTTTAAAAGAATATTAGTTACTTAAAAATAAATTATTTGTACCTAAAAGAAAATGGTTGTCCATATTAAATTATAACTTCAAATATAGATAAAAAAAAAATTGAAGTTGAGTAAAATTAAATAGAGAAAGAAATTGACATAAGCATAAGTTTTGATCCAATTTATGAAATTGTCGAAGAAGTTACATAATCTCACATTTTCCATTGATATTTGAAGTAAAAATTGAGAAACATATTAGATTAGAACAGAAAGACATAGATTAAAAAAGAAGAGAAAAGAAATAGATAAAATTTAAGTTGAGAAATAAAATGACTTGATTTGACCCAACTGAGGAAATTATCAAGAGGTTACACAATCTCATATTTTTTATTGATACTTCGGGTGATACTTGTGAAGTCATGAAACTTTGTAAGCCAAGAAACTTTGTGTAAGCCAAGAAACTTTGTATCTAAGGTGTGTTCTCCACCAAAGTTTAAGAAGAAATAGAAAAAATGATTATTAAGATGACATAAAAATTATTAGATATGATGTACTTTACTACCTACTAATCTTGAAATACAAAATTTAAAATTGAGGAGCACCGGAAGTTGATTGAAGTAATAAAATAGTAATATTATTTTCATGAGAAACTTTGATGGTAGCAGTATTTTCACGAGGAGCCCACGTGTGTGGATCCTCAATATATGTATATGATGGATGATCTCTGAGATGCAATAGTTACATTTAGAAACAAAATGTATGAGATGAATTATAAAGGTATATGAATAGTGTCACATAAGAATATAAATGATGTAGAACATATATTATTATATGACAAAAAAACTGTATAGTGTATCATTCATTGTTGGATATCTATTTTAATATATTATAATAAATTTCAAAATTTTACACTTTATTTAAATTCTAGTTAGTGATTTATACTACTTAAGGATACCTCACTAAATTAAACCAAATTTTGGGAAACTTTTGTAGATATTATTATTCCAAAATCTCTAAGGTCATGTTTTGTCTAATAAATTACTTCAATTGTGACACTAAAATCACAATTTTATCACTGGAATGATGAAACATGTTTGTGAGGTATGTAGTTTGCTAAGAAAAAACATAATAATTATCTCAGCAATTATTACCAATTGAGATGATGCATTTACCTCATTTGATTTGCCATAAAATAAATTTGTTACATTATATCTAAATCATTAACTAATAATAATGAGCATTCATAATCCTTATTGGAATAAAAATAAAGATAACAAAGACCTAGAAAACAAAGGTCATATAACTAAAGGTGTCGTGTAATACTGAAATTTGTAAGTATGTAAACATTTTAGTACATATCATGAAACCCATAGATAAAAAATAGCGATTCACAATAATTTAATTTTTTTTTCTAAACTATTTCCATCAATCTAGTAAAAGGGAAATATTTGTTACAACTTAATTATTCTTCAAATAACTAACATATAATTATTTTGGAAAATTAAGCAGAACTAAAAATGAGATCAATATGTTATCCTAATCATTAAATTAAAAAACATGCTTTTATAATAACAATATTAAAAGTATCTCACAACATTTGCTTTACAAATAAATTATTTAAATTATTAATAAATAAAATTTCAAACTCATTTGTATTCGTGGGATCACATCATCTACTTCTTCTCCTACCTTTCTTCAACATTGTTGCAAATAGTACAATAGCGGATGTCTAGACAAACTTTTCCTTGAGAAAGTACAAAATGATAAAAAAATGATATGCTTCAGGTTGAGTCAAATAAATTAAATATATGTTTGAACTTTAAAATAATCAGAAAAATAAATATATTTGAATTAATACTCCTTAAGATAGTTAAATTAAAAGTTAATGTTTTTAGTGATATAGTAGTTAAAAATGAAAAGAGGAAGAAGAGAAACAATCACTCTAAGATTTCATAACATAGAATGAACCAAAATTGAGTTAATAAAATTACAATGAATATATATACAAAAGATTTCTCTTAAACTCACGATGCATTAACACGGAGCATCGAGAGTTTGTCAACTAAAAAACTGAAACGTTTAATGGAATGCATCTTTGTGAAAAATCAACAATTTGTAAAGAAGAAAAGACAAACGGTAGAGTAATGGTGCTATGCTAAAGATGATGACGAGTAAGATGACAATCAATCTCAATGTGTTTGGTGTATTCATGAAAGACCGAGTTGTGAGAAATTTGAATAGCACTCTTCTTATTGCAGTGCATCGTAGTTGCCTCAAAAATAGAGATACCCAAATAAGACAAAAGCCAACGCAACCAAATTATTTCAGCAGTAGTGGATGCCATAGCACAATATTCAGCTTTTGTATAGGAGCGAGAGACAATGTCTTGTTTCTTACTCTTCCAAGAAATACTAGAGTCTTCAAGAAAGATACAAAACCTTGTGGTGGATTAACGATCTGTGGTGTCACCAGCCCAATCAGCATAAGAATAAGCTTTTAACTCCAATGAGGATGACGATGGAAATAGAAGGCTTTGAAATTGAGTTCCTCTAAGAATTTGAAGAATTGTTGCTCAATGTATTGTAGTGGGAAGACAATAAAACTGACTAACAACATGAACAACATAAGCAATGTCAGGTCTGGTATAAGAAAGACGAGTCTGGTGAAGAATGTTGGCAATGTACTTGGATTGAGATAGAAGGTAGCCTTTAGAAGAGTAGGCAACTTCAATCCTCAAGAAATAGCGAAGAGTTCCCAAATCCTTCATCTCAAACTGTTTGGCTAACTACAATTTCAACTCATTGATTCCACTAACATCATCACCTGTAATAATTATATCATCAACATATAGAGAAAGTACAATGCGATCATAAGTGGTGGACCTTATAAACAATGCAAAATCATGTTCACTAGAGCGGAAACCAAGAGAAGTTATCACAATTGAGAATTTCTCAAACCAAGCTCGAGAATCCTGTTTAAGACTATATACAGTCTTTTTTAACTTACATACTTCCCCTTGATTATGAGAAACTCCTTGTGGAGGGACCATATAGACTTTTTCATCAAGCTTACCATTTAAAAAAGCATTTTTGACATCCATTTGGGAAACAAACCATTGACGAAAAGATGCAACTGCAATAAGAGTACGAATAGTCGTCATCTTGGCTACAGGAGCAATAGTTTCTTCATAATTCACACCATATCGTTGAGAAAAACTCTTAGCAACAAGATGTGCTTTGTACTGCTCACCTGACCCATCAGACTTAGTTTTGATCTTGTATACCCAACGAGACCCAATAGCCCTTTTCCATGAGGAAGAGGTACTAATTTCCAAGTATTGATTTTGTGCAATATAGATAGTTCTTCTGACATAGCCTGCTGCCAAAGAGGATCAAGAACAACCTCTTTATAGGAAGAAGGCTCAAACAAAATGTGAATAAAGGTTAAGAAAGAAACAAACGAAACAAAGTAAGTGGAATAGACAAAATCAGGTAATTGGTAGACTTACGTTGACGAGAGAGGTAACGAGGAGGATCAACAATCGCAGGAGATGGTTGGATAGTCGGGGGGACAAAAGGGATATCATCACGTGGAGTATTAGTATTTGTCATGCAATTCTAAACATTACAATCACTAGAAGCATTATCATTAGGATCAAACAGATCAATATGGGTTAGTTCAGAACTCTTAATAATATGAGAATTAGAGGAAACAGAGTAAAAAAGGATGTGCTCAAGGAAAACAACACTACGAGATACATAAAGTTTTCTTGCATGAGGATCAAAACAATGATAACCCTTTTGACCATCCCTAAAACCAAGCAAAATACACATGGTTGAACAAGAAGACACCTTACTGTGCTCTACTTAAGGGCGAAGAACAAAACAAGTAGAACCAAAAACTTTCAAATAATAGTAATTAGAGGTAGAAGCATACAATTTTTCAAAAGGAGACAAACCTGATATGATAGAGAATGGAATTCTATTAATAGCATGAACAACAGTAAGAACTGCTTCTCCCTAAAACTCACTAGAAACTATAGCGGACAACAAAAGGGAACAAGCAGTATCTATAATATGACAGTGTTTCCTTTTAGCAACTCCATTTTGTTGAGGAGTATCAGTACAAGATGTTTGGTGGAGGGTGCCATCATAAGCAAGTAATTTAGAAAATTTATTAGAGGTATATTCACCACCTAAATCAAAACGAAAGCACTTTATAACAAAACTTTGTTGAGTTTTGACCATTGCACAAAACATATAATAAATGTCAAAAAACTCAGACCAATTTTTCATAAGATAAACCCAACAATAACAAGTGTAAACATCAATAAAAAAAACATAATATCTAGATCCACCTCTGGTGAGAACCGGTGATGGACCCCAATCATCAGAGTGAACTAAATCAAAAGGCGCATATAAAAAACAGATTCATCATTACCAAGCCCAATTCTCCCTTGAGATTTTCCTTTTTGAACAGAAGCAACAAAAACAGATTGAGGAATTGAGAGAATTCCCTTATGTGACAAACCAAAATGAGTCTGAAGTTTGATTTCTTCTGCCAACAATTCACTAACTACTAATTCAACATTAGGAAGGGGTGAATGACGCAAAATACCCCCGCGAAGGCCCTCAAAATTATCATGAAGATCCATTAGAAACCAAACCAGACGTTGCTCCTCTCTTTGATCAATGTATGCTTTGACAACATTCAACTCAAGTGATTCCATAAGAGCCAATTGATCCCGCAGATTAGTCATTTATGAATAAAATTCCTGAATGGTCATATTGTAATACTTAAGGGCTCTAATATCACTTTTCAACTAATAACGTTTTGCAAAGTTAGACTGAACATACATACAAAAATTTCAAGTGATCCCAAATCTCTTTAGCAGTATCATATTTTGCTAGTTGTACTCCTATAGACAACTTAACAAAATTATTAATCCAAGTAATAATTTTTTAATCAATAAAATTATATGTTTTCATATCTTTTGCATATTGAGTTTCATCATTTTTATTTGTAGGCTTAACAAAAATTCCATCAACAAAACCCCTCATATCTTTAACAATCAAAAAGGTTTTCATCACATGTTAACAATAAAAAGAGAAAGAGAAAGTACCTGTTTTTAATTGGTATGAAGTATCTGTTTTTTAAAATATCAACTAATCCAAAATAATCTTAGTTGGTCGTTTGATACATTATGATTAAAATTTAATATTTTTTGCAATGAATTAATCTATGATCAATTGTTTTATTAGAGTATGAGAAATAAATTAAAAAAAGTATAAGTTTTTAAAAAACTAGAATAATAATAAAAGTTTTTTTGGTATATTCAGTCTTGAATATGAAATGAACTATATTTTTAAATTTTGAATAAAAATAGTTTTTAATAAGCAAGACTATTCTCAGTGTAATATAAAAATAAATACGAAATCAAAATAATTTGAAATAAGTTATGCGCAGAAAAACTATGAATTTTCAATTCCTTTTTAATTTAAAAGATTTGTAGTAAGCTCAAGTTTAGCTTATATGTTAAACAAGTTATAAATAAATTGAAATCATGATGTTCACTTGTAGGCATAATTAATTTATCAGGTAATTAACAAATCGAGTTATACATTAGTAACAATTTTTTTGTTTATGTGAGTAAACATCTTATTACAATATATAAATTAAATACCAACATTTCCTTCATAACTTCAAGGATCAAAATTCTGTAATTGTATGCTAATTGGAATTCTTGCAAACAAGGTGTTATCTGACAAGTTTAACATATAAAAGCAGTCAATTTGAGTCAAAGAAGGAGGAATTAATCCCAATAAATTGTTTTTGATAAGTCAAAAAATTCAAGTGAGGTTAATTTTCCAATCTTGTGAAGTGATTTCTCAACTCAAATTGTTGCTCGATAAATTCACTGACACCAATTCTACCAAATTTCATATTTCTTTTGAAATATTTCCTATCAATTGATTGCTTAAAAGATCAATGCTCCTTAAAATGATAATATTATTCTTGAACAATCGTTCTTCGCCTTTCCACATCAACAATTCATTCAAATCATATTCGTGATAAGAAAACATTATTTCTAATGTCATTTTTTTGGAGATGACATTAGGAATAAATTGTTGCTTGATAAAATTATTTGTAATGTCCACTCAAATTGTTGCTTGATAAATTCACTGACACCAATTCTACCAAATTTTCTATTTCTTTAGAAATGTTTCCTATCAGTTGATTGTTTGAAAAATTAATGCTCCTTAAAATGAGTTTATTATTCTTGAACAATTGTTAAAGCCTTTCCACATCAACAATGCATTCAAATAATAATTGTCCTAAGAAAACATTATTCCTAATATCATTGGGTAAAATAAAAATTTCATGGAATTTAGTAGAAAAAAACAATGTGAGAGATTGTAGAAAAATTCTTCAAGAATTTGAAAATCCAGCCTAATATATTGTTTTCATATAGATCCAACAAATGAATATTTGTTAAGTAACATAGACTTTGAGAAAGATTCTCAGAAAATTGGTTCCTAGCTTCTTAACCTTAACATTTGCAATTGTTGTCCAAACCAATATGGTATTGGTCATGACAATCTATTATCTTCAAAACCTAGCATGGCTATTATCTTCAAAACCTAGCATGGCTATGTTTGTACAATTTTTTAGGAGAAAGGTAACTTCCCAGTGAAGCTATTATTCCGCAGTATCAATACCTTAAGTTCAACTAATGATTCAATTGAGGATGGAATTTCGCACGAAAATATATTGTCACTCAAATCTACTAATTTCAATGCTTTCAAATGATCCCAACAATCGAACAATTGAAGAGCCGACATGATAACTGCTTATTTGATAAATCCAATATTCCCAAGCTATATACCATAGTGTCAGTACAAAAGAAAACAATCTATTTTTGAAAATTTGTTCTTGGATAACTCAAGTAATGCTACATTTCTAAAAAATGGTGGGATAGAATCTTCAAATTGATTTGAATCGTGAGTTGCTTGAAAATTTTCAGAAAAGCTTACAAACAAATTTAAAATTGTGCCGTTGACATTATTGTTAGAAATATTTATGAAAATTAGGTTTTTTATTTAAGTCTAAAACCACAGTTTTTCGTATGTGATTTTAGCATAAAAATCCATGTCTTTTTAGATATTTTTAATTCTGAAACCATATAGAGAAACTAGGTCCTATTACTACAATTTCTAATGATTGGTTGTTTGACAAAACATAACGATTTACTTAACTTCCAAAGTACCAAATCCAGGAATTCCACTTATATCTCTATCATCCATTGAAAATGAGAAATAAATATAATAAAAGAATAAATGAGATGTAAAGGTGGAGAATAAAAAACATGAAGAAATTAGAGGAAAAATTTAAGAGGATCCATTACTTTAAAATAAACATATAAATAAGATCTTTCACCATGTAAAAAGAGTTAAGTTAGCATTGTTCAGGTTAACGCTCAAGGCAAGTGTTTTTCCTCTTTGTTTTGATCCTTCTAATAACTTCATTTCCTCTTATCTTTGTTTTAATTTCTACACACTCAATTATAATATCAATGCATTAAATTGTTTTCATAAAATACTTTTTGTTATTATTAAAACAAGATAAGAAATTTTTTTTCAAACCATATTGATTCTAACACAGTCAAGTTGTTGAAGAATCAAACTACTATTGGGCTAGGTTTCGAAAAATATAGGTTTAAGGGTTTCCTTAATAACTCTTACACAAAGGTATTTTTAATGTTGTATTTTCATAAACCGTTTCTCAATAGTTAGACAAAATAAAGTATTGCGATCAAGAGTGCGGAGATGACTATATTGTGTTAAATATTGTGCGTTACGTTTTTCTATAAGGATTGGTCGTTATTTTATTGAGATCTTTAGGGATTTTGATCGTTTTCCTGATTGTAAGAAATCAACATATATCGCGAAGTTTCATATCAAAACTTTAGAGATCGATTTGCCATTATACCTCATCAAAATTATTCTTGAAATTGATTCTGCGAATCTTGATATGGAGAAAGAAATACATAGAGTATTCTGAGTAGAGCATGTCACATAAACCTTTTGACAAATACGGACTCAAGGTGTTTAGCAAAAGATGCGCAAAAACTTTGAGCGTTGACTATTTAGAGGATTGACTATTCATAGCATTGACTTTTTAAAAGTGTTAATTTCCATTAAAGCATTGACTATCCATAGTGTTTATTTTATATTAAAGCGTTGACTACTCATCAAAGTCAGACGATAACTTCAACACGAGATTATCAAAGGCATAAGTAAACAATGGTAGGTTGTATGCATCATAGGCAAACCAATCAGAGTTTTGCTTGTATTAAATAGAGTCACCAGAAAGGCACTTCATTATATTTTCACGAGACTTAGAGTTGAAAAATAGAGTGGAATTTTGGTGTTCATTTAACATATATCAAATATTAAAAAATGCAACGTAATCTCAAATACAATATTCTAATCATCAAAATAAATAAGGGTTATAGTTGTTCAAACCAAATTAGTTATAATCACTAATAAAAATTGCAAATGCACGCCATGAAGTAGGGAACAACAAAACTGAACACAGGAGAATGAAACAACACATCAAGCCGAACTCTAAATGTTTGGCATAGACTTGAAGAAAATAAACATTTGAAGAATGTAAGGTCCTAACTTTATAGATTAGCTTTTTTTTAAGATAATTTATTTTTATGGATAATTTATTTAAGGTCAAAGTTTGACCTCTTGTCTTATCATAAACTTATTTTTAGACTTAAGATTAACCATTTTGGTAGATTAGTATGATATATATAGCTCTCTCAATTTCACAAACATACTAATTATTAATTATTAAGCAAAAACCAAATATTGGAGAGTCCAAAAATTCATAATTAAAAAAGTCTCAAAAAAGGAAGCTCCCAACACTAAAAAAATCTTAAAATTTTGTGGGCTTACTAGAGACTGTAGACCTAAAAAAAAATTGACCATTTTTATATTTTTTTTTTGAGAAATAATTTTTTCTTAAACCTTTCCAATAAAAAGGTTTCGATTTTATTCTTATAAAACATGATTTGCAATGTTTTTGTTGATTTTTTTTTAATTCGAGAAAAAAATCAATTATTTTTTGTGAATTTTTTTTTTTATTTTTCACATTTTTTCTTGAGAAAAAAACATTTTTGATATTTTTCGAAGAAAAATAAATGTTTAAATTTTTTCAAAAAAAAATCTCACAATTAAAAATTCATTGGACCTATGGGTCCCAAACCCACAAAAAATTAAGAAAAAAAGAACAAAAACTTTAAAAAAATTATTTTAATTGAGGATTTAATATTAAGGACCTAGTAAGAAATTTTCTAAAAAGACTTTAGAATTTGGAGCTTTAACGCCAAATCTAATCACCAGTAACATTTTTAAATATATTTATGAAAAAAATGTTTGCTAAAACCTATAATTTAAGAAATCTCTAAAAATTCTATTTTGTTAATTTACTAATGAGATTGAATTCTGTTTTTAAAACTAATTAAAGTGATCTTTTGAGATGCATGAAATATATGAGATTTTATTTAATTGTTATTTTATAATAATATATCTAAATATATCAAAACATTAATGTAAGATTTATGGGTCACATATGTAATTAATTAATAAAGTGTGTTCTGGTCATTATAAAATTAGCCAATAAACTAGGGGTCAAATAATATATAATAGTTTATGGCTAAAGAGCATAATAGTTATGAAAATTAATAGTGTTGATACGAGGCAGTTTTTTAATTTAATGAGGGGCTGAATTGGAAATACTGCATTTTGGGATATAACTAATAATAGTTATATATAGGGGTAATGGTCCCCAAGGCAAACACAACAAGACTATTCAGTTTCACAAACCCTAAAGAAAAAATTGTACCCTAAAGAAAAAATTGTTTTTGTAATTAAGGTTTCAAACAAGTTTTTTTGTATTTGCTTGCAATTGTTTTTTTTTTTCTCCAAATGTTAGAAAGGTTGCAGTTTTCGCTCTAAAACACAGAAGTTATTTCCTTCAATATTGGGAGTAATATCTATAAGATCTTATCGTGTGCACCACTTTGTGAACTACGATGTATGTTCATACATTTCTGTGTCTAAAATTTAAATAATAAGCTGATTCGGGTATCAAGAAAACATGCGTAATTAGTGTCTTATTGAAATGGAAGAGGAGCCTTGTACTTCGCTTGATTGTAGCATTGTAGCTTCCGAGTCCTCTTTTATATCAATTGCACTTTACTCTAACACAAGGGAACCAAATTAGATTTTGGATGTAATATTATAATATATAGGCTTTATTACTTCCAGTTGATATTCCTTAATTGTGATGTAAACCCAATTTAAATCTTTAATCAAGTCTCTAAATTAATCAAAACAAACATTGTTCTTTCAATTTTGTTACCTGTTCTGTGTTGGTATTTTTCTTTTGAACATATTCCTCAATACCGTGTAACATTTATCATGAATATCTCTAAAAGTTTGCACTAGTTAAGTGTAAAGTTTGAACAATGTCTCTAAGGTTGACTTGGCAATACAAACCCAGAGAAAATACTACCCTGATTGTTGATTTGATAATTTTTTGGTTGGTGATTTCAGAATTATTTTGGAGGACTCTTTAACTGGTCGTGCAATTTCACGATTTTACCCTAAGCCTGGTGATCCAGATCGCATGCAGAATCATATTCTGCTGATATCACAAGCGAAAAATCTCGCAAAATTGGTGAGACCGCGATGTTATGTCATCACATTTGTTGGTTGTTTTTTTTTTTTTTGGGTCGCGCCTCATTTTGTTTTTCTTCTCCCATTCTGTTCCTGCTGCTGCTCTGTTTACCTTCTGCCGCCGCTTACTTGTGATTTGTAACCTCTACTGTGAAGTACTTGTGTTGATGGTGGTGGCGGCTGAGGGATAAAAGAAATCTTTACTAGGCTGTTTCTGTCTTGAGAGAGTGCTATTGGGCTATTTACTATTTGAGCCCAACTCATAATTTTTCATGTTATTATTATTATTATTATTATTATTATTATTATTTTTGATAATTATCATTTTTTTCTTTTGATAAAACAATAATTATCAAATACTAATGAAACACAGTTTATATTAGTGAACAATATTTTTTTTTAAATATTATTTTATTTTGATATAATAAATATATGTTCAAGTCAAGTTTGACATTTTGAATGGGTTAATTGAAACTTGACGTCGCCAAAGTGACCTCTCTTGTTTAAATTGCTCATGAAGAGTGTCAAACGACTGTGTATATGTTTATTCATGCGGGTATTGACCGGCCCAAATGAAGGTTAATATTTGGCAGAATTACATGTACACTTGCGATGATAAATGTGTGACAATTATTTGGTATACATGTAAGCAGTAAATCGGCCCAAAGGAAGGTTTATTGTTTGACATGTCTTATTGTCAATATTTGATCGTTGCAACAAGAGTACCACTAGCAGTTGGTGTTACTGTCCAAAGACTTGACATCAATGGTGCACTGGGTATCTTGAGATGGATTAAATTCCATGATTTGAACATATGTATTCATTTATTTTCCTATAATGTGAGTTTCTAAGTTTCGTTCTTTATTTAATTCACAGCATCTATTGCTTCCATATCTGCAAATTTGAGTTCTGTTCATGTCCTTAATGGGACAAATTTTAAGGAATGGAAAGAGAACATTATGATCGTTCTTGGCTACATGGATCTAGACCTTGCATTAAGAATTGAACGACCCCCTACGCCTAAGGACTCTAGTTCTTCTGAGGAAAAATTAGAGTTTGAGAAATGGGATGGCTCAAATCGCATAAGTCTTATGATAATAAAGCGTGGCATTCCTGAGGTCTTTAGATGTACTGTCTCGGATGAGATAGTTATAGCTAAAAATTTCCTTGTTGAGATGGAAAAACGCTTTAAAAAAAGTGATCAGGCTGAAACAAGTTCTTTGCTTTAGAATTTAATTTCCATGAAGTATCAAGGCAAGGGAAATATAAGAGAGCACATTATGATGATGTCCAACATTGCTTCTAAGCTTAAAGGACTAAAGCTTGAGTTGTCAGATGACTTACTCATTCATTTAGTATTGCTGCCTCTTCCTTTGCAATTCAGTCAGTTTAAGGTGACTTACAACTGTCAAAAGGAGAAATGGACTCTTAATGAGCTCATTTCATTATGTGTGCAAGAAGAGGACAGGCTGAAGCAAGATAGGACTGAAAGCACTCACTTTACTAGCATCTCTAAAGACAAGGGCAAAAGGAAAATAATTGAGGAGCCCAAGAACAAAGCTGCTGCTAAGGGTCCAGAACAAAAGAAGCAAACTAAGGACAACAACTGCTTCTTCTACAGGAGTCCTGGACACGTGAAGATGGATTGTGCCAAATATCGCGCTTGGCGTGTTAAGAAAGGGTTGCCTGAACTTCCGAAAGCCTAGTGATATTCAAAGATGCATCTATGTAGGAGATGGGAAGAAGGTAGAAGTTGAAGCCATAGGAAAATTTAGATAATTATTAAGTTCCGGTCATTATTTGGATTTAGAAGACACTTTTGTTGTACCGTCATTTAGACGGAATTTGGTCTCTATTTCTTATTTGAACAAATCAGGATATTATTGTTCATTCGGGAATAAAGAATTTACTTTGTCTTTAAATTCGAATGTTGTTGGAACCGTTTTACTTTCTGGTTATGATAATCTTTATTTGTTGGAAACTGTGGCTAACTATAATGAAACCTTGAATGTGGAATCGTCCCACAATACACTATGCCGGGGTCACCCAGCATGAATGGTGTAACTGAAAGACGAGACAGGACTCTTAAGGATATGGTAAGGAGTATGATTTGTCATTCCACCTTGCCAGAGTCACTCTGGGGAGAGGCATTAAAAACAGTAGTATACATTCTTAATAGAGTACCAACTAAGGCAGCGGCTAAAACACCTTATGAGCTTTGGATTGGGCGTAAGCCTAGTCTGAAGCACCTTCATGTTTGGGGATGTCCAACTGAGGCAAGGCCTTATAGGCCGAATGAAAAGAAATTTGAACCCCAAACAATTAGCAGCTATTTTATAGGGTACTCAGAAAAATCAAGGGGCTATAAATTTTATGATCCAATATTGAGAACAATTTTTGAGACGGGAACGGCAACGTTCTTTGAGGATATTGAGTTTGGGGGGAAGATTACGGTTAAAGATTTTGTCTTTGAGGAAGAATCAGTAACAGTTCCAGAACTGATTCTTCCACCAGTTGACTTTCCCATTATTGAACAAACTCAAGATGATATGGTTGTTCAGGAAGAGGCATTAAAAACAACAATATACATTCTTAATAGAGTACCAACTAAGGCAGCGACAAAAACACCTTATGAGCTTTGGATTGGGCGTAAGCCTAGTCTGAAGCACCTTCATGTTTGGGGATGTCCAACTGAGGCAAGGCCTTATAGGCCGAATGAAAAGGAATTTGAACCCCGAACAATTAGCAGCTATTTTATAGGGTACTCAGAAAAATCAAGGGGCTATAAATTTTATGATCCAAAATTGAGAACAATTTTTGAGACGGGAACGACAACGTTCTTTGAGGATATTGAGTTTGGGGGGAAGATTAAGGTTAAAGATTTTGTCTTTGAGGAAGAATCAGTAACAATTCCAGAACTGATTCTTCCACCAGTTGACTTTCCCATTATTGAACAAACTCAAGATGATCTGGTTGTTCAGGAAGAACAAAATCCAGATCAAATTCAAGATCCTCAAGAACAAGTGCCTCAAGAGCCAGCTCCATTGCGGAGATCCACTAGAGAAAGGAAAAATGCTATTTCGGATGATTATGTAGCATTTATCAATGAAGTAGAGGAAAATGTTGGCATGATGGAAGATGACCCGATCAACTTTCATCAAGCCATGCAAGATTCCCATTTAGGTAAGTGGGTCGAAGCAATGAATGAGGAGTATAAGTCTATGCAAGACAATTCAGTTTGGGAACTTATCCCATTACTTGAAGGAGTGAAACCCATTGGTTGCAAATGGATTTTTAAAACCAAGTGGGATTCCAATGGTAATGTGGAGAGATATAAGGCACGTCTTGTAGCTAAAGGCTATACTCAAAAGGAAGGGATTGATTATAAAGAGACTTTCTCTCCGGTTTCATCGAAGGACTCTTTAAGAATAATCATGGCTCTTGTTGCTCACTTTGATTTGGAGCTTCATCAAATGGATGTAAAGACAGCGTTTCTCAATGGCGACATTGATGAGACAATCTATATGGTGCAGCCATAAAACTTTGTGTTGGGAGACTTAAAGAATATGGTGTGCAAACTAAGAAAATCCATTCATGGGCTAAAACAAGCTTCTCGTCAATGGTACCATAAATTTCATCAAGTAATTCTCTCATTTGATTTTGAGATGAATACAGTTGATGATTGTGTGTATCATAAGTTCAGTGGGAGCAGACATATTTTCCTGGTCTTGTATGTTGATGACATACTGTTGGCCACTAACAATATAGGCATGTTGCAGGAAACTAAGAAATTTCTATCAAAGCATTTTGAGATGAAAGATCTTGGTGACGCCTCTTTCGTATTAGGAATTCAGATACACCGAGACAGATCTCGAGGTATTCTTGGATTGTCACAAAAGAGCTATATCGATAAGGTTCTCAAAAGGTTTGTGTTACAGGATTGCAAACCAGGGGACACCCTAGTTGCTAAGGGAGACAAGTTTAGTCTCAAATAGTGCCCTAAGGAAAGTTTGAAAATTCAAGAAATGCAAAAGATCCCTTATGCTTTAGCTGTAGGGGGTCTTATGTATGCCCAAGTATGTACGCGTCCAGACATAGCGTTCATAGTAGGGATTTTAGGCAGATATTTAAGCAATCCAGGTCTTGACCATTGGAAAGCAGCCAAAAGGGTCATGAGATATTTGAAGAGAAAAAGAAACTACATGCTCGCATATAGGAAGTCAGACCAGTTAGAGATCATTGGGTACTCTGACTCGGATTTTGTGGGATGCCAAGACAGCTTAAGATCAACTTCAGGCTATGTCTTTCTGTTAGCTGGTGGAGCAGTTTCTTGGCGTAGTGCCAAGCAAGGTCTTACTGCTTCATCAACCATGGCAGCAGAATTCGTAGCAATTCATGAGGCATCTGACCAGGGCATTTGGCTGAGAAATTTTGCCACGGGGCTGCAAATAATAGAAGGGATTGAAAGACCACTCAAGTTGTATTGTGACAATAGATCAGCAATCCTGTATTCTAACAATAATAGGAGCTCAACCAAGTCAAAGCACATTGACATTAAGTTCCTAGTTGTTAAAGAGAAGGTACAAAGTGGACAGATATCCATAGAACACTTAGGGACAAACTCCATGATTGTGGATTCACTCACTAAAGGTCTACCACCCAAGGTCTTTCATGAGCATACTTCTCACATGGGTGTGCTACAGTTTGAGGAATCTTGATTTTAGTGGGAGTTTCGTCCATTATGTAATTTATGTTCTATGTTTAATTGTAAAATACAAATACATTGTATTTGGATTTTCTGATCAGAAAATAAAGTTTAAAATATTCAGTTTTGGTTACTTTGTACATTTAAGTTATGGTATGATCTCATTCGATAAAGTAGGACCAGTTGAAAATTGACATGCATTGACCAACTTCATGTAATTTTCATGCTACACTTTTCATAATGGGTCTATGTCATTTATTTGTGTCAGTGCGGGTGATTATTGATGGGTTTAGTTATGCTTATTATGACGAAAGCCTCTTTGGTTCCATGTGCTGATACGATTAATGGACGGGACAATTTGGATTAGGCTCAAGGTGATTATAATGACATTTTTGACGTCATAAAGTCTAACACACTCCTAAGGATACATTTGTGACCAGTGGGAGATTGTAAGATTTATGGGTCACATATGTAATTAATTAATAAAGTGTGTTAGGGTCATTATATAATTAGCCAATAAACTAGGGGTCAAATAATATATAATAGTTTATGGCTAAAGAGCATAATAGTTATGAAAATTAATAGTGTAGATACCAGACAGTTTTTTAATTTAATGAGGGGCTGAATTGGAAATACTGCAATTTGGGATATAACTAATAATAGTTATATATAGGGGTAGTAGTCCCCAAGGCAAATACAACAAGACTATTCAGTTTCACAAACCCTAAAGAAAAAAACTCTCTGGTTCTCTCTATCCCCATCAACAGAGCAAGGTCTTCAGGGTGTTTTGCTGAGGAAGATCACCCAACCCATTGGCTCTATCATCATCATCATCCCAGGATTTCATCAATGCAATTCTCACAGGTACGCTTCCGCCTTTCGTTATTCATCATGTAATTGGCATTGATTATAGAGCATAAAGTTATAGGGTTTTTTCCAACAATTAATACTGATGTGGGTTGAAATGCTTAAATTACATGTAAAAAAAAATTAACAAACAATAAAAAATCTAATATAAAATAATAGTAATAGAAAATGCTATTTATATTCTTAAGATTTTATTACCGTCAAATATGACACTTTATTGTAGCATTATTCAAAATAATACAAATTGCAAACTAAACAACGCGACTCAAATACATTGTTATAGTGTTAAGGATTACACCAGTTTCGTAAATATATAAATTATCAGAATTAATTTTTTCCGTTCCAGTTTTGTCATCCTCACTACAATCTTTAGAAGCCAACATGACACCGTCGTATACGGCCAATTCAGTCCCTTTGTAATCTCCAGCCTTCAATAAGTTTTTAATCTTTTCAAATTTAGTTATAGCACCATTCTTCCCACCATAAATTTCCAAACATTTTGTGTAATGAGCTTTTGGTGTAGTTTCTTTTTCATAATGATCAATTATTGTCTTGATATGTTTGATTGTGTTGTTCACTTGAGTATGTAACGCATCAATGACGTATTGGCCCATGACAATTAGATCTGCACCTTGCTTTGATTTGAGAAGATTTAAGCAAAATTTAGTATCAGTGTATCCAATCGTGCAGATGAGGTTAATATCTATAACTCTCGTAGCATATGTGGTGGGCACAACACATAAAACAAACACTAGCACAAGAGAAGTGATACGAATCATATTGTATAATTTGTTTTTTCTTAACTACCGATAATGTTTTGTTTTATTCCTTAGTGGCATTATATAGTTAATTGATTCACTTTTATAAATTTAAATTAGTAATTAAAGTTGATTTCGGATTTAAATTGGCTAATTAAATATCTTAATAATGATTTAGATTATATACTTTGATTGGTTAAAATTCAATTAATTAACTTGATTGATTTCATAGAATTCAAATTGTCTAATTAAGTATGTTAATAATGATTTGGATTATGTGCTTTTGATTGATCAACATGCAATTAACTAACTAGATTGATTTCGTAGGATTCAAATTGGCTAATGTCACATAAATTTAGTTTTTGACAATTTGAAAGTTGGACTTATGTCAAGCTGTTATCACGGTACTATCATGACAGGACAGTATTTTTATATTATTGTAATATTAAATTTGTAATCAATCGTTACCTTTTTTTATTAATTTATTAATAATAATAAATTTACCCTTATTTATTAATAAAAATAATTATATAACTGTTATTAGCTTTTTTTGTTATTATTTACTTTATCATTTTTTATTATTTATGTCATATATTTAACATTTAATGTAGATGAAATATTAATGTAAAATAATATTAATTAAAATATTTAAATTAATATTTTAAGTTGTAATAAAATTAAATATAATAAAATATTAATGTATAAATTAAAGTTATGGAATTTAATATAATTTTTTAAAAATTAAATTTAAAAAAGATGATGAGTTGCTTCAAGATGATCTCTTGTAGAGTTCACCATAAAGAAGTAATGCATGGCTTCAAGTTGATGTGGTACAGTGAATTCTATTTAATGAACTAATATCTAACTGAACGTTGGAGAGACTCTTAAGTATCTTAATAATAATTAATTAACTTAATAATGATTTATATCTTAATAATAATTTATATCTTAATAATGATTTGTATTATGTACTTTGATTTGTCAAAATGCAATTATAAATTAACTTAAGTGATTTTGTTGAATTCATATTTCTAATTAAGTATCTTAATAATGATTTAGATTATGTACTTTTGATTGGTCAAAATGCAATTAATTAACTTGATTGATTTCGTGGGATTCAAATTGGCTAATTAAGTATCTTAATAACGATTTGTATTATGTACTTTAATTAATCAAAATGCATTTAATTAACTTGATTCATTTGTTGAATTCAAATTAACTAATTAAGTAAGTTAATAATGATTCGGATTATATACCTTTGATTGGTCAAAATGCAATTAATTAACTTAATTGATTTAGTAGAATTCAAATTGGCTAATTATGTATCTTAATAATGATTTGCAATAATAATAATAATAATAATAATAATAATAATAATTAATAATAATAAATATCTCTTTATTATTAATAATAATGAGTAAGCTCTACAAATATTTTTTTTTTCACATCTAGCAATTGAACCATAACCATTTGAGAGTGCAAAGGAATGACGTTTTAAATAATAGAATTAAAAACTTCAAAACTTTTTTGTAATTTGTTGCGGTATACTCAATGCTAATGCTTCTCATTATATATGAAAAATACTCGTTTTATAATTGATAGTTATGTTTTTTATTTATTAGTTTTTTAATTGAAACACCCCAAAAATTGTATATTCTATTTATTTTTATTTTTTTTAATAATTCTATTATTTTTATTTTTATTGTCGTAATTCATATATTTATACTAATATCTTAGATCTTATTTAATAAAGAATGATTGTTAGTTATTCAAGTGAAATTTAGTTTAGGAAGTTCATACTAATGTGTTTGTTATAGTTGGGGAATAAATTAGAAATAAACTCAATAGAAATCTCAAGTTCAACTTTTAATAGCTGATTTTGTAGTCACACAAAACTTGTCTTTAGTAAGAATTTGAAGGGGCGTAATTGACAATTCTTATCACATTCCCTTTGCTTAAAAACCCATAAAAAAATGAATGAAAGGAAGAAATAGGGGGGATGACAGAATGTAACAGAAGAGGGAATACCAAGAAAAAGAAGAGAGAAAACACCACAATTCTTCATTTGCATATTCTACCTCCAAGCCAACCCACATCATTCCTTTTGAATATATTCTTACAACAATATTGAATACATATAAGGAGAGTAAGATAGAAATAAAGAGTATTAAGTTTCACTCTTGAAGAAACACAAAGAAGATTGAAGATGGAAGTCAAATGAGGATTATTATCAATGAATGGAATTAAAACTCAATCTTAAGAAAAGACACAACTCTCCCACATCTACAAGTTAAGATAACATAGAAAACCCTCTTAAAATATCTCTTAGGTGTGCTTAGAGATCATGTTTTGCATGTTTGGGTATTGAGATAATCTTATTTAATTTTGTATCATTGATTATTAATAATGCATGTTAGGTGTTTGTATTAATTACTATGAAGAGTTGTTGTTTTATTACTGTTGTTGAGTGTTGTGGTTGGGTTTGTGATGAGATGATGATTGTTTAATATTGGTAATTACTTGGTTTTATGCTGAATTTTGAATATATTTTACTTAGTTGATCATATTAACTTGAAAATATAAAATTTGAAGTGAAAATAGTATGGTATTGTCTTCAAACCCGTATAAGTATATCTTTGGTATTTTGTTCATAACTTTAGATAGTGCTTTGATCTGATTTTTTTCCCATTAGAAAATAGAGTTAATTACCTACGAAATAGGTACTGGTTTCACCAATTTTCATTGAGAATTGGTAGAGAAAATTGAGTTACAAGTTAGAAAATATTCTATTGTTATGTTTTTGTATATGTATACTTTATTTTATTAAATTGTACTAATTCAATGTCTATTACGCATAATAAGTGTTATATTTATAAACTAGACATCTAAGACTTCCCAAAATGTTATCCTTTATTAAGATCGGATATCGTTTGATATTTTAATTAAATTACCAAAGTTATAGTGTTTGTGCAGAAAAAAATTATGACATAACAAAGTTAAGATGAGTATAATAGAAGCAATAGGAATCGATTTTAAGTGAAATCAATTGGACTGGAAAGTTTATTCCTATTACGTTGTTATTGTAAACTTTTATAAGTTTATATTAAATTTATAAATTTTTGTGATTTTATGAAGTAGATTGTTCTGTATTATGAGTTTTTGTGCATTAGTCATCTTGAAATATCACCTTAAGCTAGAAAACTCATTTTTGAGTGGAATCAATTGCATTTGAAAGCTTAAATATAATTTTTTTTTTTTTGAAGTTTGATATCAATTGCATTAGTTTAATTATGTTTCACTTGAAAGTTGTTTTAAATTTGTAAGTACTTAGATATTTATGAATTAAAAATTTCAGTTTCAATTGCATTGTGTATATTTGTGTTTCATTCATGTTAAAAAAATCAGGCGTTACATTAATCGTAAAGATATATGTAATATTATGATATAAAAATTATAGATATTAATTATCCTTTAGAGATAAAGTTAGTTTTTTTTTTTATTATAGATTTCCTTCACCAAATTCATCTAATTCAAACTTTGTTGGCCTGTAGGTATGTAGAAATTATATTTTCTAAATTGATTGTCCTTTCTTCTTTTTGTTTTTGTAATTTATTAGTTTTTTTATACATGCATTAAGCCAAAACATTATTTAGGTTTGATGTCATGTTCTCATTTGAGCTTATGGCTGAACTGCTAGCAAAATAAACTTGTTGTATTATTTTTATATATAGTGGAACTATAAATTTAAAAGAGTAAATGAGTTGAAAATGTCATTTTGTAGTTTAAAAACTCAAAATTGTTCAATGGATCTAAAAGAATATTAGTTACACAAAAATAAATTAATTGTATCTAAAAGAAAATAATTGTGCATATTAAATTAGAACTTAAAACATAGATTAAAAAAAAAGGAAAAATAGAAGGTGGATAAAATTAAATAGAGAAAGAAATTGACATAAACATAATTTTTTACCCCATTTATGAAATCGCCGAAAGCGGTTACCCATTCTCACATTTTCCATGGATATTTGAGATGAAAATTGACAAACATATTATATTAGAACTAAAAGGCGTAGATTAAAAAAGAAGAGAAAAAAAACATAAAAATGGATAAAATTTAAGTGGAGAAAGAAAATCATTTGATTTGACTCAAGTGAGGAAATGATCAAGAGATTACACAATCTCACATTTTTCATTGATACTTCGAGTGAGAATTTAGAAGTGATGAAGGATTTAATGTTGTGTAAGCCACAAAACTTTGTATCTAAAGTAGGTTGTCCACCAAAATTTAAGAAGAAATAGAAAAAATGATTCTTGAGATGACATAAGATATTATTAGATATGACGTATTTTGCTACCAACTAATTTGGATATACAAAATTAGAAATTAAGGAGCACCGAAAGTTGATTGAAGTGCGAAAATAGTAAAATTATTTTCATGAGAAACTTTGATGGTAAAAGTATTTTCACGAGGAGTTTTGGTGTGTGGATCCTCAATATATATTTATGATGATGTGTGAGATGCAATAGTTAAATTGAAAAATAAAATGTGTGAGATGAATTGTAGTGGTATATGAATAGTGTCACATAAGAATATAAATAATGTGGAACAAATGTTATGATATGACAAATAATCTTATGGTATATTATTCAATAGAGGTTGAAATTTATTTTAGTATATTATAATAGATTTCAAAATTGTACACTTTATTTATATTCTAGTTAGTGATTTTATGCTACTTGAGGATACCTCACTAAAACAAACCAAATTTTGGGGAACTTTTGTAAATATTATTAGTCCAAAATCTCTAAGGTCATGTTTTGTCTAATAAATTACTTCAATTGTGACCCTAAAAGCACAATTTAATCACCTGAATGATGAAAAATGTTCGTGAGGTATGTCAGTTTGCTAAGCAAAAACATAAACATTATCTCATTAATCATTATCAATTGAGCTGATGCATTTACCTCATTTGAGTTGCCATAAAATAAATTGTTATATTATATCTTATAATGACACTTATTTAATTTGTTATTCAAACTTCCATAATCCTTATTGGAAAAACAATAAAGATAACAAATACCTAGAAAACAAAGTTTATATAACTAAAGGTGCTCTGTAATACTGTAATTTGTAAAGTAGCTAAACATTTTATATGTCATGAAACACGTAGATAAAATATAGTGATTCACAATTATTTAAATTTTTTCTAAACTATTTCCTTCAATCTAGTAATGGGAAATATTTGTTACAACTTATTCTTCAAATAAATAACATGTAATTATTCTGGAAAAGTGAGCAGGATTAAGAATGAGATCAATATGCTATCCCAATAATTAGATTAAAAAACATGTTTTTATAATGACAATATAATTAGTATTGAATAGAAAGAGTATTGAGAGACTTATTGAATGACCCGTGTGTTTCAACTACACAATGAAATTTCTTATATAGACTATGAGTATTAAACAAACATAATTGGCAGGAATACTAATAGGCTGGAATACCTACAACCCATCTAATCTAATTATTTACATTCTAATATAATATTTTAACACTCCCCTCAAGTTGGAGCATATAAATCAAATGCACCCAGCTTGTTACATATATAACTAATTCTAGGACATCGCAAAAATATATGCGAACTGATAATTTGAATTGACAAAGCTAGTGATGATGTCGCCCGATTCGATCTTTTCTCCAATGAAATATCAGTCAATCTCAATATGATTGGTCCTCTCATAAAAAATAGGATTTGAGAAAACGTGCAATGCAACATGATTATCATATATTAGTGTCATTGTGCTGGCCTCTTCAAATTGAAGTTCTTTCCATAACTGTTTCAACCAAATAAGTTCATATGTTACAAGTGTCATGTCCCTATATTCTGCCTCAGCGTTGGATCTTGCAACAATATTGTGTTTCTTACTTTTCCAAGATATTAAATTTCCTTCGACAAGTACACAATACTCGGAAGTTGATCGTCTATCTATGGGTGACCTTGCACAAACGACATCTTAGTAGCCAACTATCTGAGTATGTCCTCTTTCTTCATAAATGAGACCTTTTTCAGGTGCACTTTTGATGTATTTAAGAATCTGAATTACAACATCCATATGTTCTTGGCAAGGAGAATTTAATAACTGACTTACCACACTGACAACAAAGGAAATGGCAGAACAAGTGACTGTGAGATAGTTTAATTTTTTCAACCAATCTCCTATATCTTCCTGAATCTAATAGAAGCTCCCCTTGATTGGGTAGGAGTTTGACATTTGGATCCATAGGAGTATCAACTGGCTTGGCATTTAATAAACTTGTTTCTTCAAGAATATCCATAGCATATTTTCATTGTGAAATTACAAGGCCATCCTTGGATTGGGCTACCACAATACCCAAAAAATAACGGAGTTTACCAAGGTCTTTAGTCTAAAATTTATTTGAAAGATGTGGTTTCAACTAGAGTATTCCTTGTTGATCACTACCAGTTATAACAATGTCATCCACGTAATCAATAAGATAGATGCACCCTTGGACTGAGTGATGATAAAATACAAAGTGATCGACTTCACTACGAATCATACGAAACTCTTGTACTACCGAGCTGAATCTCCCAAACCAAGCTCTAGAAGACTGTTTAATACCATAAAGGGACATGTGTAGCCTACAAACCATGGTGGAAAACTCTCCTTGAGAAATAAACCTTGATGGTTGATATATATAACCTTCCTCTTCAAGATCATTGTGCAAAAAAGCATTTTAATGTCAACTTGATGGAGAGGCCAATGTCGAATTGCTGCAATGGAGAAAAATAGTCTAACAGATGCCATTTTGGCAACAACAAGTGATAATGTATCACTGTAATCCAACCCAAAAATCTGAGTATATCCCTTGGCTACCAAACGAGTCTTAAATCGATCAATCTTACCATCTGGACCAACCTTCATTATATAGAGTCAATGATACCCGACTAAAGAATTCCCATGATGTAATGGAACCAATTCCCAAGTACCATTGCTTTGTAGAGCACACATCTCATCAAGTATTGCTTGCCTCAACTCAGGGTGGGATAATGCTTCACATGTAGTTTAGTAATAGAAACATAAAACAATGAGGACAAACAAGTGTAATGTAAAGGAGAAAGACGATGATAACACAAATCAATATAATGAGGAGATGGATTACGGGAGATGCAAATATCCTTACAATGAGCAATGGGAAGGTCATGCTCCAGTGGCAGTGTCGGATCTAGAGGTGGCGTTAGAGGAAAATCTATAATGGGAATAGGAACAAGCACAACAGAGATAGGCGACGACGTTGATATGTTTGTAGTCATCGTGGAGGTTGGGGGAAAACTCGACAGGTTCGATAGGAATATGAGTGGGTGGGATATGGATAACTACTTGAGGAGGTTCAGGATTAATGTCTTGATGGGGCTCAATAGCTATATGAGTAGGTTTAAAATATTGGACATACTTGAAAAAGGTAACATCGACTGATGTAACATAGTGGTTTAGTGTGGGAGGATAACAATGATAGCCCTTTTGGGATCGATGATAACCGAGATAAACACACTTGAGTGATTGAGCTGACAGTTTGTCCAAATCAGGAGATAAATTATGGACAAAAACACGAGGACCCAAAGACACGAGGTGGTAGTAGGTGAAGAGGGGTATCGGGAAAAATGACCGAATGGGGGGATATTGCCATCAAGAGCAGAAGACGACATACGATTGATAAGGTAGCACATCATTAAGACTGCATCTCTCCAAGAAGTAAGGTTCGTGTGGTTTCAATGAGATGTCGATTTTTGCGTTCGACTACCCCATTTTACTGGGGTGTATGAGGACATGATGTTTGGTGTAGAATACCGTTGGAAGCTATAAAATTTTGAAATTGATGGGACAAATATTCCCTAGTATTATCACTTCTTAAGGTATGAATAGAAACTGCAAATTGAGTTTTAATTTCTTGATAAAATTGCTTAAAAATGGAAAAAAGTTCAGGTCTATTTTTCATTAAAAATAACCTAGTACAACGAGAGTAATCATCAATAAAAGTAACAAAATACTTAGACCCTAAAGTAGACACAATACGATAGGGACCCCAAACATCAGAGTGAACTAAAGGAAATCAAGATGATACTTTTTTACTACAAGTGTGTTTTCCTAACTAATACGACTCACAAGGTAAAATAGACAACTTAGACAAACTAGGCACCATTTTTTGTAGTTTGGTAAGACTTGGGTGTCCTAATTGAGCATGGATAGTATGAGGGACTTTGTGGCAGAGCACGTCTTAGAAGATGTAGAAAGGTAATAGAGGTCTTGTGACTCACATTCGACGCCAACCATCCGTCCCAAACTCCGATCCTACAAGGTAACATTATCATTAGTGAAAGTAATAAACAAATCATGAGACTGAGTCAATCGACTAACTGAAAGTAAATTAAAGGGGCATCTAGGTACATAGAGAACATATGTGTAAGACCCTTAATTTTAAATTCTAATTTATGTATTTTGGGGAATTTTGTGCTGAATTTATGTGGCTTTTTAGCCAATTTTATGGCATTTTTTTTGAGTTAAATGCTAAAAATATTTTTGGAGACCCGATTAAAATTATTCGTCGATGAATAATTTTATTTAATTATGGTATATACTTTGTCGAAGAAAAAAAAATTTTGAGATGCAACATTTTTCAGAAAAAATCATCTGCCCATTGAATTACGGCGAGAGTAGATATTTTTCTGAAAAAGTGGTTTGTGATGTGATGCAAGGTGACAGGCGTAATGATTATTTTTATAAAAATATCTAGATATTTATTTAGATATTTATTATTATTATTATTATTATTATTATTATATATGTGTGTGTGGGAAGCCAAGGAAGGAAACAGAAAAGCAAAAACACCTTTTCATGTTGCGAAGCAAATTCCCTTCTTCTTCCTTTCTATTTGCAAATCAGTATCTGTTGGTGGGTTTGAAAATAAAAATATAAACACAAAACTCTCATTTTTCTTCGACTTCTAAGCTTTCATTCTAGAAGTGACAAAAGAGAAAGTTGTTCATTGCCACGCTGCGGTGCTAGTGAGCTAGTTTTCGACGCGACGTCTCAAACTTAAATTTTACCGGAATTAATTACGGTACCGTAATCGCGTGTTAGAGCTATCGTTAAGGTAAGGGCTCCTTCCAAACTTTTAGTTTGCGTTTAGGACATTATTTGTGATTTCCTAGAAAAAAAAATTTTGATGTATTTGATGTGTGATTTTTTGAAAAATGAATTTAATTAGTTTATGTGTGAATTTGTTGAAATTGGATTTAGTTTGTTTTGAGGTGTGTTGTGTAGTGATTAATGTTGGGTATGGATTGTATGTTCATAATTAATATTATGAATTTTTTCTGATGCGATTTATGTGCAGTGATTAAATTTGATGTGTTTGAGTTACATAATGAGTTATTTTCAAATAAATGAGTTTGAACTGAAGTTGAAATTTTACGAAAAATTTAGAGTTGTTAAAGTTGTGAAAAAGTTTAAATTTTAACTAAGTTAAAGAGTTTGAGCAAAAAGATAGATTGAAATTAAAAATGATTAGAGTTTAAATTGTTACTCTTTGATTGAGTTTAAAAAGAAAAAAAATTTAGAGTATTTTATCAACTCAATTATTTCGGTGCTTTAATAGTCGAGTATGTGAATGTGAAATTTAGACAATATTTATTTAATTTAGTTTTAAGTAAATAATATAGATTACTGGGTTTTAAAAGTTTGGTGTGTGAGAAATATTTAATTTTGGGAATTTTGTTGTGTTTGGATTAGTTTTATTGTGAACAAATTGTTATAAATATTAATGTTTATGTAGTTAGCTCCTTGAGTCTCGAAAAGGAATCGAGACTGATGGCACCGAGTTAGCGGTGGGGAGAACTCTGATATATTAATGTTGTTGTGGTGATTTATGGTTGAAAATTTTGGAGGTGGAATATGGTGATTAATGTTTGGAAATTTTGGTGATTCATGTTAGGTGAAATTGATGTGTTCATAATTAATATTATGAATTTCTTTTGATGAAATTTATGTGTGACTTGATGTAAAATTAATTTAATTCAATTTAGGTGTGGATGGAATTTGGAGATGCAATTTATGTGTGGTTGTGGAAATTTAAATTGGTGTGAATAAATATGTTTGAGTATGCTCTCTTTTAATAGCTGCATTTACTTAATGATTGTGGTGAAAAGAGTCAGAGTATGCTCATGCATTTCATAGTACATGGTAGCCGCGATAGGGTCATGGTGATAGTGGTGACCGTGATGGGCCACAAGATGATGCCATGTGATATGTTGGTTCATCTTATCCTTGCGGGGATTTTCGCGTCGTGTAGGTCTGTGATAGACTACACATTTTTAGTAAATCATGTTGACCCGTGATAGGTGGCACCTCGGTAAACAGTACTGGTGTGTGATAGGCGGTACATTTACGATTTACGTTTTTTAGTAAATCGTGCTGACCCGTGATAGGTAGCACCTCGATAAACAGTACTGGTCTGTGATAGGCAGTACGTTTACGATTTACGTTCTTTAGTAAATCGTGTTGACCCGTGATAGGTGGCACCTCGGTAAACAGTACTGGTCTGTGATAGGCGGTACGTTTACGATTTACGCATTTTAGTAAATCGTGCTGACCCGTGATAGGTGGCACCTCGTTAATTAGTACTGGTCTGTGAGAGGCTGTACAATTATGATTTACGCCCTTCGATGAATGTTTTGGTTCGAATTTCGGAATCATGCATTTTGGCATATACGCATTGCTTTAGGGTGCTTGACACGCGAGTCATGTTTTTTATACTATGATGATTGTATATATGTATTCGGTTGTTGTTGTGATTTCTCGTAATTTCTTAGAGGTGTGAAGTTGGGTTGATTAAGTTTTGATGTACTTATGTGTTCATAATAGATGTTATGAATATTCGATGTGTAATTGAGGTGTGAATTTGTAGAGATTAATTCGGTGTTAATTATGAGTTCATAATTGATAATATTAATGTTTAAAGTGTTGATTGTTCAAAGCCATTTTAGAACTGAAAACCTGCATTTTCTCAGTTGTATTTGGCTACGACAGTGCAGTTTGTCAGAACTTCATTTTTCAACATTGTTTATGCATTTTTTTGGCATATGAAAACCCTTTCAAAGAGTATGCTAAGTTGAAAGATTATTTTGTGCATTTGAAATTTAAATGATATGTGGTATTTGTTAATTTCGGTTGGTGACCCTTTACAATTATCGTGGAAATCTGGGCTTTGCCCTCATATGAGAACCATGATCTTCCCACCGGTTAGTATCTTGTAGATGGGGAGGTATTTGGACACACTTGACTGGAGCTGTGTCAGAAGGGTCTTGCAGGGCGCGTGGAGATCACCCAGGTCGTATAGTTTTGTAGTATGATCAGATTAGACAGTTGTATAGGGGCTAGAGGTCTTTCTTTTGTGGATGTATTTACTGTATATTGGAAGATTGTACATATACTAATATTGTCAGGTTGACTTTTATTTTAATGGGTCCATGTACCACTTTTTGATGTGACGTGGGGGGAGTTAAAATTCTTGGGGCAGTGCTTTTGTATAGGTTTGCCGAGAATACCCCAGGGGTATGAGTTATGTCTGATAGGCCTCATAGCTCCAATGTATTTTGATGTTTGAATATTTTGGATTTTTATTTTTTAAAAACTATTCCGCTGCTTGTAAATAACTGTTGATTTTATCGTTGTGTTACGACTTAAATATTTCATCCAAAAGTATTTCTTTCTTTATTTCTTTATTTAAAAAGAAATACACTCGCGCTATTAAAATTCGGGGTGTTACAAGATGCAAATGAGATGAATAGAGAATTTTGACAGTGCCAACTCCTTGAGACCGGGTTTGAGTGTCACTAGTAGAAGTTATAGTAGGTAAAAAACCAGATGTAGAAAGTGAAGAAAAGAGACCGTTATTACCAGTAACATGATCAGATGCAACAGAATCAAGAACCCAATGGCCGAGAGAAGAAGAGTTAGAGGTAAATAAATGAGTTACCAGTGTGCAACTGAAGTAGGAGAACTAGAGTTCGAATGACTCTGAATCTATCGGAGAAAATCTTCACAATTTTCCGGGGAGCCTTGTGGAGATGGGTAGTCTGAATAGTGGCAAAAAGATCAAGCTGAGTTGCATTTATCGAAGGCAAGGGCTTACCATGCAACTTCCAACAACGATCAATAGTGTGTCCAAGTCGATTACAATGCTCACATTTAGGACGAGGCTTAGAATTAGATGGTTCTCCATAGAGACGTTGTGTGTCGTTAGTATAGAGTGTTTTTGCTTGACTCCAAACCGGTTCACACGTGAGATGCAGACGAAAAATCAGTTTAACATCTGAATGAAGTGTAGACTTAATGACACTACACAAATGAGCATCAATCTGTTTCCCTTTGGATGTTTCAGTCACACTCACCTTTTTAGGGTTTTAAGTGAGATAGTCCTCGTAACCTTGACCGCGTAGCCATAGTTTGATTTCGGTGGCCCAACTATCATAATTTGATCTATTGAATTTTTCAATAGAGAGAGAATAAGTGATGTAGTTGGTGAAGATGCTCTTTGTTTCAGACGTCATGGTCACTAAAGAGTTTCAGAAAACACGTTAGAACCGGGAAAATAGGGGCTTTTTGAACTATAACTCGTATATTCGTAAATTGAAACTGAAAACTAAGGGCATATATGGAAGTAGCAAGCGAGTGCTATGGAAGAAGCGACACTATGAATGACTGCCAGACATGATGTCACGCACGGTGGTTGTACGCGGCGCGTGGATCTCACGCACGTGAAGGTAGGCAACGCGTATGGGCGCGTGGAGACATTTCTGATGATGCGACTGGAGGGTTTGGCCGATTTGAGATGTATGACGCTTCAAGAGTGGTCGTTCATCGAAAAAAATTGTCGCAGACAGTGATAGTAGAGTGTGAGCGGATAGACAAAAATTGAGGAATCAACATATCAAAAGCAGGTGGGGGAAACCAGAGTTGAGAACACGGTTTGTCAAAAAAGAAAGAAAAAAAAATTCACCGGAGGTAATGGCTCCACCAGGTAGCTGACGATTAGGGTTGTCTCTCAATAGGCTCTAGATACCATGTTGAATACAAAGAGTATTGAGAGACATATTTAATAACTCGTGTGTTTCAACTAGACAACGGAATTTCTTTATATAAACTATGAGTATTAAACAAACATAATTGACAGTAATACTAATGAACCGGAATACCTATAGTCCATCTAATATAATTATTTACATTTTAATATAATATTTTAAGAAATAGTATCTCACAACATATGTTTTACAAATTACTTATTCAAATTATTGATACATAGAATTTCAAACTCGTTTGTATTCGTCAAATCATATCATCTACTTCTTCTCCTACCTTTCTTCAACATTGTTACAAATGGTACAATAGAAGATGTCTAAACAAACTTTTTCCGAGGAAAGTACAAAGTGAGAAAAAATGATATATTTGAGGTTGAGTGAAATAAATCAAATATATGTTTGAACTTTAAAATAAACAGCAAAAGTAAATATATTTGAATTAATACTCCTTATGATAGTTAAAATAAAAGTAAATTATTTTAGTGATATGGTCATTTATAATTAATTGCAATGAAAAAAATTAAACAAAAAATTTAATTGGTATGAACTATTTGTTTTCTATAATATCAAGTAATCAAAAATAATCTTAGTTTGTTGTTTAATATATTACGATTAAAGTTTGATATTTACAACAATGTGTTAATTTATGATCAGTTTTTTTATTGGATAGTTGATGATTAGTTAATAGTGTAAAAGAAAATTAATGATGGATCAAATTTAAACTCTTAAATAAATTATAATCAACCAAAATGAATATGAGAAATAAATTAAAAAAGTCAAAGTTTTTAAAAAAAACTAGAATAATAATAATATACGATTTTTTGGTATATTCAATCTTGAATATGAAATTAACTATATTTTTAAATTTTGAACAAAAAAGGTTTTCAATAAGCAAGACTACTTTGAGAGTAAAATAAAAATAAATCCGAACTCAAATAATTTGAAATAAGCTATGCTCAGAAAAACTATAAATTTTCAATTCCTTTTTAATTTAACTGATTTGTTGTAAGCTCAAGCTTAGCTTATTTGTTAAACAAGTTTTAAATAAATTGAAATCATGATATTCATTTGTAGGCCTAATTAACTTATCAAGTAATTAATAAATTGAGTTATATATTAGTAACATATTTGTTATTTATGTGAGTAAACTTCTGATTACAATATATAAAATACCAACATTTCCTTTATAATTTTGAAAGATAAAAACTCTATAACTGTGTGCTAATTGAAATTCTTTCAAGAAAGTTGTTATTTGACAAATTTAACATAAAAAAGCAGTCAATTTGAACCAAAGAAGGAAGAATTAATTCAAATAAATTATTTCTTGATAAGTCAAAAAATTCGAGGTTAATTTTCCAATCTTTTGAAGTCATTTCTCCACTCAAATTGTTGCTCGATAAATTCAATGACACTGATTCTACCAAATTTCTTATTTCTTTTGGAATATTTTCTATCAATTGATTGCTTGAAAGATCAATGCTCATTAAAATGAGTTTATTATTCTTGAACAATCGTTAGTTCACCTTTCCACATCAACAATACATTCAAATTATAATGGTGATAAGAAAACATTATTTCTAATGTCATTTTCAAAGTAAATGTTATTAGGAATAAATTGTTGCTTGATAAAATTATTTGTAATGTCCACTCAAATTGTTATTTGTAATGTCCACTAAATATATCAAACAACAATTTGGTATATCAAAGACTTGGAATATATCCAAAAACTTGAGTGGACATTAAACTTGATATATCCAAAAACTAATTTGTTTGATATATCAAAGACTTGGAATTTTTTTAAGTTAAAATCACATAAAAAAAAAGTGTTTTTTTTACCCAAATAACAAATCTAATTTTCATAAATATTTTTAACAATAATCTCAACGACCCAATTTCAAATTTTTCTCTAAGATTTTTTGAAAATTTTCAACCAATTCTAGATTCAAATCAATTTGAAGATTCAATCCCACTATTTTTTCGAAAGGCAACATTACTTGATATATCCAAAAACAAATTTTCAAAAATTGATTTGTTTTTGGATATATCAAGTAATGTTGCCTTTCGAAAAAATAGTGGGATTGAATCTTCAAATTGATTTGAATTTAGAATTGGTTGAAAATTTTAAAAAAATCTTAGAGAAAAATTTGAAATTGGGTCGTTGAGATTATTGTTAAAAATATTTATGAAAATTAGATTTGTTATTTGGGTAAAAAAAACACTTTTTTTTTTATGTGATTTTAACTTAAAAAAATTCCAAGTCTTTGAGATATTTTAACCATATAGAGAACTAGCTATTGCTACAACGTCTAATGATTGGTTGTTTGACAAAACATAATGACTTATTTAACTTCCAAAGTACCATATCCAGGAATTCCACTTATATCTCTCCCATCCATTGAAAATGAGAAATAAATATAATAAGATAATAAATGAGACTTAAAGGTGGAGAATAAAAGACATGAAGAAATTAGAGGAAAAAATTAAGAGGGTCCATTACTCTCTTTTCAGGAATAAAGATATAAGTAAGATCTTTCGCCATGTAAAAAGAAAGCTAAGTTAGTGTGGTTAAGGTTAAGGGTAGGTTTATTACATAGTTTAAAAAATAATTGATTTTAGTACTGCATAACTTGAAAATCATCTTTTGGAAAATTGAGAAAATGAAAAGTTGTTTATGTGTTTGTCAATCTTAGTAAAAAATTACTTTTTAGCAAAAAAATCAATTATAAAAAATAGTTTTTTCAAAAAGCTACTAAAAATTTTATAGTGAACAAATAAAAACTTTCAAAAGTGACTATTTTACGAGAAATTGCCAAATTGATGCCAAACTAAGGACGTATGGATTTGTGGCAGCAAGTTTTTTGGCACATGGATAACAGATGATCCACTTACTGGTAATAAAAGACGCCACCAAATAAAATTTTCAGTCAACACTAAATCATTGTTTTCTTTAGTGCGAATGATCATCTCGAAGAAGTATAATAAGAAATTTAATATATTTTTGTGCGATTGTATTCGAACTTAAATTATTATATTACTTTTTTATGTATCTGTTTTGATATAAACAAAAAAATTGAACTTTTGAAAATTAAATTTTATTATTTAAAAGATAAATTATTCATCTTAAAATTCTCTTTTCTCTATTTCTAGTCCTACTATACTTAATATTCTCAGTCTATTTTTATAAATTTAGTATGAGTCAAATTTAGTTCAAATTTTATTAAAATTAAATGAGATTAATAAATTTTTAGATAAATATCACCTGAAGTTGTTTAAGTTAATTTCAGTTAACATTTTTAATCTTTTATTATTATTATTTTTTATTTGATCTTTTATTTTAATTTTAAGTGACAATTTAATCTTTTATGTTTTGAAATGTTAACAATATTATCGTTTTCTTTTACAAAAATTCATCAAAATTTTTAAACAAAACTCATAAATTTAGTTATATTCTTTAATATAAAATAAACATTATCAAATTTATAGCTCAAATCTTCAAATAAATTCATATTTGGTATTCTTTATTTGATATTGTTAGAGATGAAAATATGAGTTTATTTAAAGATTTAAGTTATAAATTTGATGAAATTGCATTGTATTGAGGATGATAATTAATTTTATGCGTTTTGTTTGAAATTTTTTATTAATTTTTTGAAATTTTGCAAAAAATAA
>JBBPBS010000247.1:588869-651741 GCA_037974835.1 Cicer judaicum
AAAACATTAACTGAAATTAAATTAAGAGTAAATTAAATTAAGGGATTACAAGTGATATTTACTCTAAATTTTTACTATAATTAAATAAGTTTTTAATTCCTATAAAATTTTATTTTAGTATCTGTAAAGAGATTATATTTTTTTATAGTCACTATAAAATTATTGTACAAACACTCTCTATTGGAAGGAGCATGTTTAATTGTTCTTTAATTTTTAAATCATTTAATAATTTTTTGTAAATATATTTAAAATATTATAGAAAAAATCAGAAATATTTTAAGTTACATCAAATTAAAAATGAATTTTTTTTAACACTTTAAAAGAATGAATACGTAAAATATATATATCCAAAATTTCATTTTGAATATATTATTAAAAAATCACTTAAAAATAAAAATTCAATATGTTGAGAAGATTGGGAACAACAAAAAACGAATACGGATGCTAAGATGCACTCCAATCGGCGGAGGAGATAACCTGCATGATGCAACCACTATGCGCGTTGGTTAAGAAAATTGGATTTTGTACTCTAGTTAGAGTTATACCCCAAAATATAAAAAATTCAAATTTGTCTCTCATTTTCATTCAATTAAAGGTAAAAACAATTATTTCAAAATTTTACTTTCACCAAAATTTTCAGTAATTAAATTTATCCCCAAAAAATTTAGTATATAAATTAACTATTTTTGTGTATAATTTTTTAACTATTTTTTTTTTTTTGAAGTAAGGTTGAAAAAAAATCTATTATGTATAGATTTGACTCAAGCATTCACAACTAATAAAATTGAGTCATGAGAAACTATAATATCATGGACAAGAGAGATTGCCTCACAAAATCGAGTAGTTATTATCATTAATCGCTCTGACATAAAGACCAAAAAGAGAGGAATGAAGTCAAAATTAATTATCAATTGATAGAAGTGGAAAATATAAGTCAAATAAAAGTAACTCAAGAACTTCAACTAATAGATGTGGTTGTCAGTTTAAACTTATATTGAGACCAGTGAAAAATGATGAGGGGCGGATTATTGGTTTAATATGTGGACTTCACAATCATGAGTTAGTGGCTACTTTTGAAAATAATACATATGTGAGACGCTTAAAATAAGAAGATAAGAAACATGTTGACTTGCTAACAAAGTATAAGGTTGCACCAAGACACATCTTACCATCTTTGAGAGATTGAGATAAAGAGAACGTGACTAATATCTCTCAAATTTATAAGCCACAAACCACATACAAGAAGAACTTGAAAGGACCCAAAAATAATATGTAATATATGTTTCAGTTACTTGAAGCTGAGAAGTATGCTTGTGGGAATAGGACTCATGAAGACTTCAATGTTGTGAGGGACATATTTAAGACGCACCCAAATTCTATAACTTCATTGAACATGTTTCCTCGTGTATTGATCATTTGTAGCACCTACAAAACCAACATGTATAGATTATCATTGTTTGAAATTGTTGGTGTCACTTTAACTAGGTTGATATTCAATGTTGCATTTGCTTAAATGGATTGTGAGAGTCAAAAAAAAGTTTCTTGGGCATTGGAGAAGTTAAAAGAGTTGTTTGTTTCAAATACCTCATATCCTCAAGTGATCGTGACTAAAAGATGACTTGTTTTAATGAATGCAATTGAAGTTGTATTTCCATCTTCAACAAACTTACTTTGTCAAATTCATATCAACAAAAATGTTGGAGGCAAATGCAAATACTATATATTGAAGAAACATATCCAGAAACCATTATTGAGTTGTGCAGGAAAATTGTTTATTATTCTGACGAGAAGAAGTACGAGGAACTTTTGCATATGATTGAGTAAACATGTCTTGATAATATTGTTTTCTTTGACTACTTCAAAGACACATGGTTGACTCCTTACAAGGAAATATTTGTTGAAGCATGGATCAATCGAGTGTTAAATCTAGAAAATGCTACGACTAATAGGTATGTCCATAAAACTTTGCATATTAATTTATAGTTGTACTCATTGAAGATTAAACATGCATGTTTGATAGAATTTTTATTGAAATAATATTAAACATGTTTCTTATGTTTGAATATTAAGGTTGAGTCTACTCATTGGTCATTGAAGAAATTTTTAGAATACAACAAATGATACTTCTGTAAGGCATGAGATGTTATGAATGAGATGTTGAAATTGCAAATTATTAAGATAAATTGCTCATTTGAGATAAGTAAGGGTTGCAAAGAACGTATACACAACAATTTATTCTATGAGAATTTCACTTGGGTTGTATCCAGTAAAACTTTAGCTGATATTGTTGATGAATACAAGAGAGTCAACTATATTGATAACGCAAAGTTGCTTATCATTTTATACTTAGAAACTCTCATGGATTACCTTATGCATGTGAGTTAGCACAATATAAGTTGGAAGGTGTTGCAATCCCATTGGATATCATTCATATATATTGGAGGAAATTAACCATGAAAAGTGGTCTAGAGAAAAAAAAGTTGGAAAATCATTCAGAGTTCGACATTACATCAGAGATGAATATAATTTGAAAAACATGGAAAACACTTAATGTTGTTGGAAGGAGGGCATTGAAGAGCAAGTTGTGTGAAATAGAATATCCATACACAACATCAATGTGTGCACCACCAAATAAAGGGTGGCGTGAAAAGGGAAAAAGGCAAAAAGCCGAAGGGATTTGACGTATATTGCGACCTTTCATATTTTGAGCATGTTGATGTATTTTATTCGAATAATGAAACTACTCAAGTCTCTCAACAAGGACCCATTAAAGCATCCCAACAATCCTCCCATCAAGCATCCAAAAAAGCATCCCATCAAGCATCCAAATAGGCCTCTCAACAAATACCTAAACAAGCCTTTCAACAAGCACCCAAATAAGCCTCTCAGCAAGCCCCTATGATGAGTGAAGTTAGAAAATATTTGGATGAGTTTCTTCCTGCAATTCATCCATCTATTGAAGATATAGTTAATGTTAAAGTTGATGGAAACAGTAGATATCGTGTTATTTCTGCTTTACTGGTCATAGTAAAGAAATTGGAGCATTGTATGTCGACAGTTGTATACAAAGATTAAGTCAAACCTAATTTATTTGTTGCATTATTCAAGGAATATTTGCAAGAATTGAAAAACTCTTTACTTATAACTGATTTGGAAAACCAACCCATCAAGATGTGGATGAGCACTCTAGATATGGGTTACGTGATAACAAAAAAATATAATATCGTTCTTGTGACATTGAAAAACACTTTTTTTTCCATTGAAATGTGCACACAGTGGATATCTAACATGTGATCGTATTATCAACATTGGTTTTGTTAATGAAACTCATTAGATTCAAGTTAAATTGAAATCAACATGTACATTGCCTCCACTTGTATGGCATTAGACAAAGCACCACAGTTATGAGTCTACATCATGAACTATAGTTTATGTTGGGCGTCTACAACATTCGGGCTCATTAGATTTAGAACATACATCAAATTATATATCTTTGGGTGATGATTGACACTTTTGATTTAAAATTTTATTTCATATTTAGAAAATTTTCAATTAATTAGTTTGTTTCCTCGACACTTCACACCTTTTTTGTAACAGAGTCCATTCAAATAATATACAAAAGAATATATTATTTCAACTTTTAATAAAATAAGTCTAAAGCAATAATGCAAAAAGTTAAAATAAGTCTAAATAAATAAGTTTGAATAATAAAATAATACAATCAAAATACAATTATATTACTAATGATAATCTTAAGGATCTTGCCTTTGTAAATCTAAACTCTGCTATGTAAGATCATCTATTATCTAACACCGTGTATGCCATTCACCATGAGTAGTAACGAGACCAACATCATGACAAGCAATATGTCTAGGACCAGAACCAACATCATGACTAAGACCTGGACCAACACCAATAGAAACGTCAAGGCATGAATGTTCTACGAAAATGTAATGGATTATTTAAGGTTGAGGTATCCTATAGTACTATTAAATGTATCCCTCAATAGACTCATGTCAATATTCAGCTGGATGCAATCTTGTACGAAGAGATCGTACATAATTCTTGTACATACTCCATTCAACATCACGTACACAAAGCATTAGTGGTGTAGGAGGGATGTGTTGAGTATACGCAAACTTTCATATGCACCTCTCTATAAATATGGTATCCTCTTGGAACACCAACAAATCTACCCTGTAAACAACGATACACACTCAAATTTTGTTGTGGAGTCCTCATCGTAATTTGGTATTCAAATAATATCAGTAGATCCCAAAGCATCTAACTTCGCTTTATAGTATGCAACATCCTCATATATTTGTTTTGTAGTCTACTGAAACATCTGTGGCATTAAAGATATAAGCTCATTCATACTTCACTTATAAATGTCAGGAAAATGTTCATAAATCCATGTATGTAAATAATAATAAAAAGTACAAATACTTAAATGAACATGTTATCAAATAACAATATAATAAGTATAAAAATAATATAATAGTACTTGGAATAGAGATAAATATCCTCCCACCTGTTTTGCTGCAGGCATGATAGCATCTCTAAGATAGTCATATAAAACAACAAAAGTAGTTGGTCTCCATGCCCATTTACCACAAGTATCATGGTCTTGAAAAAGAAATAAATATTTTGCAGATACAAGGGTAAAACTTTTGTCAACTAGTATAGTACACCCTACCAAATGAAGTAGGTATGTCTTGCTGTGTAGTCGAATCTTCCTTCACGATTTTTCTTAAAAAATATAGCTTTCAACCATTCAAAACTATATGAAACACCTCTATTGAGTCTTGTTTCATTAACAACTTCATCATGATCAACTCCCAAAAACTCAATGGCAGCAACCATGGCCAAATCTTCATTCACATTAGCAGAAGGTGTGAAAAATTTTCATAACATGGTACAACCAAAAGACCCCTAACATCGTTAAGAGTAATAGTCATTTCACCAAATAACAGGTGTAATGAGCTAGTCTCTGCGTTTCATCTCTAACAAAAGTAGATTTGAGATTATTGTCAATCATGTACAAACTATATCGTTGTAGATGACATAACCTACATATAGTAATCAATTGATCTATCTGAATAGGTAATACATATATGATATATGATATCAAGGCACAACAATCATATTTAATGAAAATAACACATAATAAATTATACGATTATTTAGTTTACTATATAAAATTTCACTATTGAAATAATTCTTTTGAAAACTATTTTTTTTTCTTTAGTTTTTCTTCTCTTTCTCAATTAGTACATTTTATCATTTGACATTTTTCAGTTAATCAAATTAAACTCTAATAAGTTTATAAAACTGATGAATTAGTAAATCAACTATTTTAAAAAAATTGAGTTCCTAAAATCAGTCTTGTAATAAAATATATTATAAATATATTAAATTATACATATTATATTATATTATACTATGTAATAAAATAAATTATTTATTAATCTGTCTAATCCACACTCTAACTACAATGTAGTTCTCATCGTCCTTAAGGACGGAAAGATTGTAAGGACCTCCAGGAAATACAAGCTGTTTAGGTTGTTGATGTTGATGCATGTTATTCTGGTATTGTTGATTCTCTTCTTGATCATCAAATGCAGTACCATATTGGTCCTCTTGCTCAAACTCGGACTGAATATAACAATCCTCCTCTTGTTGAATCTTTTTGTTTCTCTTTCTCCTTTTTTCAATGGTGACTCTCCAATTAGATTGTGTATGAAGTCAAACTCGATAATGTTTCACAATGTTTTTCACTCCTCTAGTCCTCACTAAAAAAATTGAATGAGAAAAATATTTAAAAAAAAAACCTTTACTGAGATTTTAGGAATGAATGAAATTTCCGAGAATTTCACTTGAAAATTTAAAATTTTTTATAGTTATTTTTCAATACAAAAATTTTTAGGAGTTTTAACTAAAAACTTCAATATCGAAAATTTTAAAAATGAAACTTCCCGTAGAGAACAAGTTTCGAATTTTCAAAATTTTCGAATGAGATTAGCATAAATTTAAAAATGAATGAGTTTTTATCGTAGACTTAAGGATATTTTAGTAAGATTAGCTGATAAATTTTTTAACTAAGGGTATAAATTTAAATAGAGATACAAAAGTCAATTTTCTCATGATAGATTCTCTTCTAATTTCGTTTTTGATTTTATAAACAATTACAAAGTGACCCATCAACGGGCCAGAATTGCTATTACTAGGCCCAATTGTATTTGAGTTTAATACCCCACTGATTAGATCATTGCAATTCTTGCTCATGATATGGACCCAATTTATTAATAGTATTTTTTTTATTAAAAAAATTACTTATACGATAATTTTGTAATTACTTATATGATAATTTTATAATGATAAAAATTAGATAATTAAATTAACCATACATAAATGATTATAATTAAGAGTTATTTACATGACACATAATCACTTAAAAAAGTCACATCATTTTTTCTTCTAATTTTGACAATTCAGTGTAAAACATATCTCATATTATATATATATATATATATATATATATATATGAGAACGACTCATGTGAAAAAACTTTTTTATGTCATAAACAAGAAAAAGTCGTGGCCATTGAATTATAATTACATTTATAATTACATAAGAGTTTAAGTTATTTAATAATTAAATTAAACTAGAAAGCTTCTATGAAGGATTTTAGTACAACTGTTTTTTTAACTAATAAATTAGCGATAGTTTTTTGCATCAAAAAGGCCAAAGTACAACTATATCTTGAACTAGCACATGGAGCGTGATAATACTCATTAAATTCACACCGCGAATGAATCTTAACTAGATCCTGAATTCCTAATAGAGCAAAGGCTAATGTTAACCTTCTTTTTTATATTGAGTAAAAAAAAAATCATTTTTATAAACAATTTTCTACTGCCATGATGAGTTCAACAAATTGCTCAATTGGCAATACTACTTCTATATAAACTTTAATTACTAAATGACAAATTTAATCTATTTTAGTATTGCCAATTGGTTTCCTATTCCCAGCAACAACAAATAGGTATCCTTATAAGTTATAATACAAAACCGAAGAAGAATTTTTCAAAATAAAAATAAAAATGGAAGCAGGCATACCTAATTAGTTAGAATCCGATGCGAAGTTTACGTATTAGTACTCTCTTCTACTAAGCTCAATCTAGTAAAGTCTCACGTGCGGCGTGTTTTTATAATCTAAATCTATAATCTTAGTAATTATGTAATTAAATATTCATATACACAAAAACATCCAACAAAAAGGAACTAATAATAGAGGACTAGAAACTATAGTTTTTTAACCAATTTTTAGTATGAAGCAGTTATTATGTGTATGAGATGTATTTTTTAATACATAATCATTGGTGTAAAAGTAATAGAAGAACTTTGAAATTTTAGGGTTATTGCCAACATCTAAACCTAGAAGTTTGAGCAGTAATAAGTTGGAGGTGAGAAGATTGAACACAATCATTGTGATTAATAAGTAACAAGTCAATGACTAACAAGTGTTCAACTAAAAGTTCTGTTCAATGACTAATAACATTTGAGTTAAAAAATTCATTAGTTTGAGCGACATTTGAGTTATAGCGTTTGAAGATGTGGATTGATCTTGTTGAAAAGGGTTTACTAGAGGCGTTGAAAGGTTCTAAAAAGATGGATGAAGGTTCAATGAAGTAGAAGACAACTTTAATAATCGAGAAAGCTTATAGTGCAATTATTTTAAGACTTTGAGATAAGATCTTAGAAAATGATAAAAAAAAAAAAAAAGAATAGTGCTGCAAGGATTTGGGTCAAACTCAAAGGGCTCTATGTGACAAAATATTTAATAAATTGTCTCAATCTCAAACTTTTTATGATTTTCTTTGATTGTAATCTTATTATTTTAATTTTATTATTTCTTTAACTTTTTATAAAATACGATAACTATCCACCCACTACTATTTCAAAAAAATAAAAAAAATTAATTTCTCACACACTCCCTAAAAAACTGTTCAATTATAGATTTTTTCAACAATTTTTCATCTTCTCTTATTTTTTTATTGGATTCATCTTCTTTGTAATCATTACTAAAGAGATAAAATTATATTTTCACTCAAGAATACAAAAAATATAACTGAAGTCAAAACACAAATTGAAAAGATGAACATGTAACGTTGTTTTAGAGTTTTGGACAATTGTTTTTAAAATAATTTTTAGCTACCGAAGATATTACTAGGTTGAATCGCAGACTAGATCGCTCTACTTAAGACATTTTGCTGCAATGTCCAAAATTATGCTAGACAGTTAAAATTGTATTAGTATTCTACTGCACAATAGATAACCGTTATAGAATTATACATTAATATAGCTATAATGGTCACTCTAAAGATATGGTTCTTAAGACCATTCATAAATTGAAGGGACTACGACACAAAAATCTCTCTAAAAAGACAATGATATTAGAGCTAATTAACCTTAAATGCTAATCATTGATCTATAACGTGCAATAAAATAATGGAACCATGATTTTTGAAAAGAAACATTGTTGAATTTAGTTTTCATAACTGTTTATCACGAATGAGTTGGAATTTACTCATATAAATCAAAATGTGTAAATATATTGTATATTGGATAATTATTTTTAAATATAAAAACACAAACTAGCTAGATGATGTAGATTTGTACTAGATATGTGTTTAATAGTTTGTGGCTCACAATATGAGTATAAAGCTATATACAACTAATTGACAAGGGTGCTAAAGATTTTATCCAAGAAAAGAAATCGATAAAGACATAGAAAAGAGGTAGAAAAATAATAACGTAATGTAATTTTTTTTTAAATATGATTAGTTAGAGAGGTTCTAATGATTATTATATTTTATAACTATTTTAAAATATCTAAATTTTATTCTTTCCAGTTATAAAATTAAATTCTTATTTTTATTAAAATACAAAAATTAAATTCCTATCTTTAAAATAACGCTTTAAATATTATTCATTAATTAATTACCCATCTCTCATACAAATCTACAACTTAGCAGATAAATAAAAAGCTATAAAGGATCAACTTAATAATTCTTTTATTTTTATGAATTCTTTTACACGGTATAAAAAATAAGTATTAAATTCAACACAAATTCTTAAACTATAAGGCTTCTTTTCACATACCAAGTGAGCAAATGAACAAATACTCAATTCGAGAAATAAAGATCATGTAATAATATTTTTTTTTTACAAAGCTAGCAATAGTAGCTATGAATAAGATAGTTAATAATAGTAAGATAGCTTTAGAAAGCTCCAAATGTTCAAATGTTAAAAAATGAATGTATATAAGTAGAAAGTGTGTGTAATTTTGGTGGAGGATTTCTTGTGGTCCAAAACAAATGTTTTACATGTTAGGAGAGATTTTGAATTTGATGGATTGTATTTATATCTTTGGGCGTACCATTGTATATCTAGTAAGGTACATTGCAATTATATTCATGTTACATTTAATTACTTATAAAATCAATGATATATTTAAAAGATAGACTATTTTTTTTTATCGTTGAAATTATTTGTCTTCTTAATAATAAAAGGATAATTTTAGAAAATATATGTACATTATCACAATTTTAAGCTACATAAGAGTAACCTTATATTTAAAATTTTAAAGGTAAATCTAATATTGACTTCTAATAAAATAGTTTAATTATTAATTTAAAAAATAAAGAATAATAAGTTTACTTTTAACTTTTCTACTTTTAAGATACAAACTTGTAAGCTTTCCTACCTTTAATTTATTAATGTGTAGTACTGAACACATACTCAACACATTTTGTTAACTAAAAAATTATATACGATAAAAAAATAAGATTTAGATAAAGCTTAAAAGTTGTTACATTTAATACTACTTTATATTCTAAAGTTATTGTAAATTAATTATAAACTATTCATAGTTTTTTTACAAGTGATACCAAAGACAGCAGATAAAGAAATTATTTAAATAATCATTCAATATTATCTACTTCTATTTGTTTTTTAAATTCTATGTTAAAATAAACATGTAGTGCATTTTTACTTTTCATAGGAGGATAAAATAATTTTACTTGGGTGAGCATTATTTACTTAGAATGTTCCAAGCTAACAAAAAAACATTGTGTTTTTCTTGCTTTCATATGCCCTATTAATAATTGTGATGCAGAATTTAATATATGATGTCATTAAAATAGATTATATAAGATTTTTATTTGAACAAGCTTTAAAAAAAACAATTTTACAACTAATCACAGGCTACTAGTTGCTCCGGCACAATAAATATATTAGCAAGGGATTTGAATTATCCCTTCTTTGCTCTTAAAGCTCTACACTCCAAACATCATTTTAGCGGAAGTTTTATTATGACCTTTCCAAATGTTAAATCATCAATGTAACAACTTCTAAAATTCTAAAAGATGAAAAAAACAAGGAGGTTTAGTAAATCGATTTCTTTAGTTTGGGATGACTATATTTCAAGTAAGACCAACTACTATATTTGATGAACGGAGAGAAAAAAAATAGAATTTTATATCGTATAAATTTCATTTATATTGTAATTTTTAATTTATTTTATATTATTATAGAATAAACTGATTTTTGTTTTTGTTAAATGAAAATAAAGTAAGAAATATGACATCATATTATTCTTTGAATCACGATCAAACTCAAAATTATTTTGGTAGACTCATACAATATTGTAAATAGAGACACAGTATAGACTACAAACAAAAATATTAAAAGTGTATATTTAATTTGGCCACACTCAATTAAAAAGATTAAGAACAAAAATATAATTTGTGAGATAAGGCCATATCCTTTTAATTGTTTTTTATTTTTTTATTTGTTGTCATGATTTAGCCCATATCCTATCTTTTTTTATGTAAAGTTTAACTGGGCCAAATCTATCAAAATAAAATATTGGACTAGAAGTTAAATAAACTAATAGAATCATGCCCAACCATATGAAACAAATCCAATACAATAATTCAAAAACAAATTAAACTCAACCATTCAAATAGCTTAAACCAATAAAGCATAGAGTAAAAGAGATTGAAAATCCTATAGACCAATGTAAGAAAAAAATCTAAATAACTTGAAATGAATGCCTTCTAGAGTGCCTAGATCATTTGACCAAACTACAGTAGTAAATAACAATGATATAACACAACTAGATTTATTCAAAACATATTAAGATGAAAAATTAAAGAAAAATTCGATCAATTATAATTCTGAAAGAAAAAATAAAATACTTTAATTTGCATTTAGATATATGAGATGCCTTGTCAAGGAAATGGAATAGAGTACACCAACAATCTTTGAAGCACATATTCCACTAGAAAATCATTTTTCCTCTAGATACGAATTGATTTTGGATAAACTTTGACAATCATTCATAAAAATAAAATATAATAATTACAAAATAAACATTATCATATTTAATATTTAATGTACATCTATGATAATAAATTTAATAAAATTATTTTATTAATTTTATTTTATCATGTGTTTAATATAACTTTATCATGACAAAATATATCATATTTAGTTGAAAAACTATTCACATATTATGAAACCATTAATACACATTAATTTCAAAGTTTTTAATTTCTATACAACTTTTCAAATAACCAAAAACAAGATTCAATTTTTTTTTTCTTTCTGTTAAGGTTAAAAAGGTCATGCTCTTTTCACTTAGAGAGTGGCGTGCTGGGTCTCCAACAAATACGTACCCAGACTTGAAATGAAAAACAAAATTTTAAAAAATATATAGCATTCATTATGATTATAATTTTATTTATAGAGCATAATGATTTATTAAACTTCCAAACGCACCTAATAATAATAATAATAATAATAATAATAATAATAATAATAATAATAATAATAATAATAATAATAATAATAATAATAATATATAAGTGAGGTGGGTATTAAAGTACTTGTACCAACCCGTTTAATTTTGCGGGTAATTATCCATTCATATAGTCATATCTATTATGCGAATTTTTACTCTGCTCATTACAAGTTTTTTTTTTTGTGAATATCTAAGTCTGGATCTGATTATAGTTCCTAGTCACACTTATGCTAGATACAAAATCTTGAACAAATATAAAATTTGGGAGGACTATTTTTTAGGATTAAAAAAATTGTTAAGATACACTTCAAAATTCTAAAATTAAGAAATAGTAGATGAAATGATAGGGCCCAAGTAGCCCAAATGAGAATTCTCACAAATAAATGAAAATTATACTCTATACCCAGACATTCATACCTTTACCCTACACTTTATCTAAATTTCCATTTTACTCTTTTCTTTTTTTTTTTAAATGGAAAATAAATAAAATTTCATATCCCATTGAATTTAATTTGAGTTTTGAAAAACCTAAATATTAAGATTTTGGGTACTTTAAATTAAACTCAAATTTTCGTTCAGGAATCATGTCCCAAATTTTTAGGCTTCAAAGGTTAAATTTTCAAAACAAAAATGGATGCGTAGAAGTACAACTTAGAAAGATTTTTTTTAAAAAATTTGGATGTGTAGAATGGTAGAAGAAACTCTCCATTAATAAAGAATAAAATAGTTAATGAATTGGTTAGATGTGTTGAGTACAATACATTATAGTATATTATTTGAAATAGTTTTAGATTTATATAAAAATTAATAAAGATAACATAGATGATATAATCTTTCAATTTAACGATGAAATTTGAAAAATATGTAAGATGTAAAACATTATTTACTTTAGTATAATTTGATTTCTTCTCTCTATATACATATTTTGTTTTAAAAAAATTAACCGACTATATATACACAAATGTATTAAAATTAAGATTTAATTTATATACACCAACCAATTAAATATTTTTTATATTATCAATTAATCATAATTATCATATGATTAAAAATATTTTATTTTAATTATAATTACTTCTAAAATAATACATGAGAGTGATTGTAATTTATTGGCAATGTTAATCTCTTAAATTTTACATGTTTTTTAAATTAAAAACTTGTCAGAAAATCTGCAGAATCCATCTTACAATCGAGTATTTAAACATTGGGAACAACCTTTCCCCACCTCCACATTTCTAAAAAAACTTTCAAGCCCAACATCACTCTAGCCCAATCTCTTTTTTGTTATCAAAAGCCCAATCTTATAGATAAATTGGGCCTAATAGCCACCTTAAAGCCCACTTCACCTAAAAAGAATCACAAGTTCCAACCTAAAGAGCAAGCAATAGTTGAACAAAAAATTAGCAAGTAATGATCCAATTATAGGGTTGAAGTTGGTTGTTTAAGAACCTGGCACGTATACGGTTCAAATTCATAGAGAGAGATATATAATTTTGTAATGGACAAAATGGGTGGGGTAGGTGAGTTAAAAGTTGGTGGGGGGTGATGGATGGAATGTTCAAACTTTAGGGGACAAGCACAAAAAGATTGTATGCCTTAGTGGAAATATCAATCTAACCAAAATGGATGTCCTTAAATGATTCTAATACTTTCTTCATAATAATTGAATAATTGTCTTAAACTAATTGATTTTTTTAACATTCAAATTATATTTTTCAAATCTATAATCATTTATTTAATACTATACACAACTTTCAATTTAATATTTTATATTTTATATTTATGATAATAGTAAATACAATAATACTTGTTTGATAACCACAATTTAGTAGAAATATTATTTTTTTACATATAACTTTTTAATTTGTGAAATGATTAAATAAGTAGATTATTGTGCAAAGAGAAAATAATTTTCTATTTCATTCTTAATCATCATGAAGAAATGAAAAAATAAACTGTTTATGCCATTAGCTCCACAAGCTATGGAGAGAAATACAACAACAACACATGAAAGAGACACAAAAAGCTAACATCCCCTAAAAGAGGATGTGCAAACTTGTGGTTAGTGTGACATAGTGAAGAATCAAGTTGGCCTTTTTGTCTAACTAAATACATATATGGCATTTAGATAAGATTCCAATTCACTTACAAATATGTCATGATGCTCAAAAGGCTTTTTAACTATAAGAATTTTATTTAAAGAAACTTTTTAGTTATGAGAATTTTAATTAGAGACACTTTTAAACTATCAATTACTTTTAGCTCTCCAATATACCGACTGTAATATATAATTAGTAGATTTGTAAAATTAAGATATTATAATCATATTTTAAGAGAACTACTTTTGTGTTGAAATATATTCCTTATCGTACAAAAAAAAGTAATTGACAGAAAATTCACTACAAGAAAACATTTCTATACCTACGGAAAATTAGCTACGGATCGTAATCCGTGGGTAAATTAATTGTTATCTATGGAAAAACCGTGTGTAATGTTGTATAAAATAAATTTTTTTTTAATTAATTTCTACGGTAATTCCGTAAGTAAAATTAAAAACTTCCGTAGGTAAAGAAAAAAAAATACAACTCTGACTTAAATTTTGCAAAAAAATTTCGTATTATTTTAACTATAACTTATCCATATGTAATGTCTATTTTTTAGAAAATATTTCTGTTAAGTATTTTAAAAAAAATTTAGGTGAAAAATAGAAAGTCATATTCAGTGAGTCATATTCAGATTGCAACCAAAGAACCCTAAGCCCTTCTTCTTCTTCCAACCTCCTCCAGATTGCAACCTGCTCGTCGACTCAGACCGTTCTGGATGCCGCCTTGATGATCGCTCTCTCAACGTAAGTTATCTTCCTTTATTATCGTGCTGAAATTTCATCGCCGCCCTCACTGAATCGACTCCATTTCGCCTTGATTCTGTAACTTTCGTCGTCGCCCTCACTAAATGGACTCCATTTCTATTATGTTTTCATTTTCTGAAATCGATTTTTACTAAAATCGAGTCTTACTGAAAAAGCCCCAATTTGTATTGAAAACCCTAACCATTTTCACTGAATCGAGTCTTACATAATGTTGTAGTTAATAGTATGAAGTTTGATTGCTAAGTTTTATGAAATTGATTAGGTTAGACCAGAGTTTCATCATTCGTTAATTTCACAGCCTACAGTTTTTACCCTGTTGTGAGTTATTTAATTTCATTTTGATATTTCAATGGGACTAAATGTTAAATCACTGTTATTAGTTATGTGAGCCAGTAACTGTCTAGAGCTGAATTTAAAATATGATGTATAATTTATAGTGTTATATATGCCCTAGTTATGTGCTTTTGACAGTTACAAGACTTGGACGTTGGTTGGCTATTTTTATCAACTTATATTCTTTTATTTTTTATATGAAAATTGTTTTCAGTATTGAAAACATGAAGCCAGAGAGGAGTAGGAGGAACAAGGAATCTCAAATATTAAGGAATCATTTGAATTAAAATCTCTGTTGGCTCTTCTTGACTCTGTTCTTTTTTGCTGTGGTCTGGAAATATGGGTCTAGTCTCTTGATGTGTTTTTCTTGCAAAATGTGTTTTCCACCTTTTGAAACCCAAGTGTTTTGCTGGATAAGAGTAATATTTTGTTTTGAAAAACTTGTTAAAAGTTCCAAATATATTCATACTGAGTCAAGTTTTTTGTTCAAATAATGTTACACCCATTGATAATTCTCAAGATTTAGGAAACTATATTTTTATATAATTGAATGGGCTGATAATTCTAACACCCATTGATAATTGAATAGGCTGATTTTATACATCTGCATTGATAATTCTAACTGATTTTTGTTCATAATTCCATAGAATGTATTATTAAGTGAATAAAAGTAGTTTATTAATGTGAACTGCGACATGTATAGCACATGATTTGGGGATGTTTTACTTATGTGGTATAGGCTGTGATTTTTGTTTGGACATTATTTTTCTAAGGATTGTGTGAAAATATATTTGAATTTTTACTGTCTTGTTAACACCTTTGTATGGTGTATTGTGACTTCAAGGGATGCTTTCTTGTTAACTGGACTTTCATTTGCTAATAGGACTTTCAATTTTGCAGCTGCTGTTAGGACTTTCATTTGCTAGTAGGAATTCCGGTTACAAGTCCCATTGCATCCCGGTATGAATTTCTTCTAATGTTCTTCCTTTGGTCTCTGCGACCCAAATTGCTTCAAAAACAATAGTAAATGCAGCTACCACAGTGTAGATAGTGAATGTTCCTGTTGAAAGCAAAACCTTAGTATTATTATTATTTTATACGTATCATATATAAGAACATGCATGGATCATGAAACACAAAAACATACCTCCACTGCTCCAAGTCAAAAGCAAGTTTGCAGTCATTGTGATTATCCATGAAGTCATCCAATTTGTCAAGGTGGCAATGCTGCCAGCAAGGCCCTTTATATTCACTGGAAGTATCTGAAAAATAAGATTAATTAATAAGTGAGATATTCCTTATGTTTAATAAACAATTTAACTCAACTTCTCTGTTTTGTAACAACCCCTTAGTTTGCTGGAGAGTTGGTTTTCAATTTTGGAGTGAATAGTTACTCGGGGAGTAAGTTAGAGTGATAGGCTTATAAAAATAATAAAGATTTGTGAATCCCAGGGGCAGTTTATTTTTGTGAAAATATTTCATGTTTTTATCTCCTAAAATCCGTGTTAGTTTTATTTGTTAGTAAAGAAGTAAAAACTTTTTAAAGTGAATAATTTTTAACATTTTTAAATACAGTGAAAATGTAAAACAAAAATTGTATATTGATACTCTATATGAATGCAAAAGTATTTTGATACTAATAGAGTTTATTTATATGAATATTAAAAAGTACCTCAGACATTATAAGCCAAGGGATTGGTCCAAGTTCAAGAGAGTAGCCAATCACCATGGCCTAAAAAGGAAAAAAAAATGATCAAATCAATAAGTACTTAAATTCTTCAATTTTTTACATGGAAAAAACAATGTTCTGATATATTAAATCAAGCTTGAATATTTAGCTACTAACCTCAAGATAGAATGCTAGAGAAACAAGAATAAGGCTTCCTGTCATTATAGATGAGGATATCTGCATAAGTGATAAAATATAAGTTTTTGTTTTTTAAATTCCATGTGCATCTTCTAATACAAAATTAGAAATTGTTCATACAAGCATGAGTTTTAAATTTTTGCTTAATGCTTACTATTAGAAGTAGCCTTCGCCCGCTTTTGTCCACCAACCAAGTAGTGATTCCAGTAACTATGACCTGGAAGAAAAAGTTGATTATGAGAACTAATATCCTTATTTTGTTATATTACATGAAAAACAATATGATATATGAAAGCAACATGAGTGACATTTAAAGGAAAGGGGTACTGAATATATAAATGGTTAAATGCAATGCTTTGAATGTTTTGAGCTAAGTTTGAAGGCCTCACACAGTGACACAGAGAGGGCCATCATAAATAAGTTTACGTGTAAAATTAAAAATAATTTTAAATATAAAATCAATTTTAGTTAAATATAAAATCAATTATAAAAGAAAAAATTGAGTTGGATTCGTTTAATTAATGAATAGTTTGCTAAATTGAGACACAAAAATGGTTTAATTTAAATTTGAAGTGATGCATGTTATCCATATTGAAAATTGTGTTCTTGCAATAATTTGCTATAATGATACATTTACATTTGCTTCCTTGTTGCAATAATTTTACAATACTATTCTATTTGATTTTACTATACTATACTATTTTTTTTTATGTGAATTATCTATTTAATTTGATTTTACTATACTATTCTATTTTAAATTATGTTAATAATTTCGTTGCTCCTCAATTCTTTGTTTGTCCTTTAAAGTATGGATGGCGACAACCCAGATCGTAGTTGGGTATATGATAGACTTTATGTTCAACGAGGGGGGTTGAAACCAGCATTTGCAAAAGGTGTTGAAGAGTTTATAACAAAGGCAATCAGCCGTAATCAGTTTGTAGAAGATGGTGGCATCAGATGTCCTTGTCACAATTGTATGTGTAGCGGTGTATTGTCTGCAAGTGAAGTCAAACTTCACTTGTATAGGTTTGGGTTCCAACCAAATTATTGGTATTGGACTCAGCATGGTGAAGAAGCCCCACATATTGACCCAAAAAATGTTCCAAGTAGTAGTGGATATATTGATAACGATGATCCATTTACGTTAATGCAACATATGGTCGAAGATGCATTTGGTCCAACTTATGACTTCCAAAATATGGGTGATGAGGGCAACGAGGAAGAGATTAATGAAGAGCCTCCAAATGAGGATGCTCAAGACTTTTATGATTTGTTAACTACTGCAAACAAACCCTTATATGAGGGGGCTTCTGATTCAAAACTTTCAATACACGTGAAACTTTTAGCTTGCAAATCAAATTGGAATGTTCCGCATAAATGTCTTGATTTCTTTGCAAGCATGCTTATAGATGTGTGTCCTTTTAAGGATTCACTTCCAAAAAAAATTTACCAAGCGAAAAAATTGGTGACAATGCTAGGATTGAAGTCTGAGAAAATTGATTGTTGTGTTAAAGGGTGCATGTTGTACTACAAAGAGAATAGTGCAGATATAGAGTGTAGGTTTTAAGACTCAAGGGTCAAGATGCTCCAATTTTAGTCATGGGGTTGCGCCTGATGGGAGAACAATGATATGGCCGGATGGCCGAGGGTATGTAACTAGTCCTAATTTAATTTTCATTACTACATGAGGATTATCGTTCGTTTGAATTTATTTTTTTTTAAAAATTGTTTACAGGTGGTTACCGTGTAGGGTGGCCTCGAGGGCTCTCACCTCAGTCATTACATCACAGTATGTTGATCCGTATCCTACCTGGGGAGCAATCCCAGAATTAACTTTGGAACGCTGGTTTGACAAATTTGGTGTAAGATTAAATTATATATCTTGTTAATGAGTTGAACTATTGTGTGGATACTAGTTACAACATTATAACTTATTTGTAATGTAATGTTGCAGGAGAAAGTTGCTTGGTTGCCTGAGCACAATTTTCAGATTAGGAATATCTTCAATACCAAAGGATCAATGCGTCTTTCTGATATGTTGATGCAAGCGAGAAAGAAGCGTAAGTGTCCAACTTGGATGGGAGAAACTGTTTGGAATGATCTTGAGAAGATATGGTTGGATCGGTCATTTAAGGAGATATCAAATCGAGCTAAGAAAAATCGTGCTTCTTCTAAAGGAGGAGCTCTCCATACTGGTGGATCTATATCCATTGCTGAACATACCATTCAGATGGTACGCTTTCTATATCCTTGATGAAATAACATTTTTGTGATATAAAGTAATGCCATGGAGATTCCTTGGAGATATTGGATCCATTGCTTATCTTTTGTGGACAACCTTAACTTTTATTAGCAACTTAGCAAGTGATTGCTTGATTATATGGATTTCTATACACTGGACAGGAATTTTAAATTTGGGATTCTAAAAAATTGAGAATAGATGCTGTTATTACTTATTAGACTTTGCTATTTTTATTGTTTTGTTGTGTTGTTGTTTCAAAATGCATAGAGCTATTTTGCTGAAATATTTTGTTGTTTTCCTTTGTTGCTGAAATGTGCCTCTCATTTTATTCACGATTATGTTATTTTTATTTTTGTATGGCTGAAGAGTTAGGTAGAGACCCCACATTGGATGAGGTCTTTTTAAAAACTCACACTAAGAAGAAGGACAACTCTTGGGTTGATGAAAGAGCAAAAAAAACATATGTAAGAAATATTAAATCATTCATTCTTCATTTGTATTTCTTGTAAAAATAATTTGATTATGTTAAATTATTTTCTATTTAATATTGTAGGAAACATTTCAAGGTAAGTTGCAAGAAGCTTCCAAAAATGGGGAAGCATCTAGTAGTTGTAGCCAAGTGGTTAATGCGGAAGCTCGCTTAGACATATGGGTCCAATCTGTTGGGGGGAAGAATAAAGGGAGGATCTATGGTGCTAGAGACAGATCCTCGCTTTATAGACCAGGTGTCGCAAGTCTAGCCCCAGATTCTCAATCATCTAGAGGTTGCACCAATGTCTTGTCTCAACACTCTAACGAGATAGCTGCACAGATAGCAGCATTTGAGGAGCGAGCAAAAGCAGCAGAACACGAGGCACGAGAGGCACGAGAGGAACTAAAGAAAGCAGAGCAACGTCGACAAGAGGATGAGCAGCGCACTAAAGAGCTCCATATACAGCTAGCAACATTGGCAAAAAGTGTTGCTTCCATACAGGCCGAGTCATCCCGTCGTCGTCGCCATCCAGATTATGACGAGGATGAGTCTAACAATGATGACGGTGATGATTAGTACTGGTTTCAGTGTCATTTTCATATAGTAGTTATGACTTACTACATATTTTGCTTAGACTTGTGTAGGCATTATCTATATATTTTTACGATAATGTTATTATGTGTATTTTGAAACTTTTGCTAGTGACTTTGTACTTTGAGAATTATGGTAGTGTAAGTTGTCCTTATGGCAGTCAGGATGTGTATTTTAAAAACATTGTTTATATAAAATTTCACTTTATTTTGATAATTATGTTTTAATATGCTTACAATTTAATTTAGACATATATTAAAAAAATACAACAAACCGTAAAAAAAACAAAAATTAGATTTCAATAATTTTTTCATTACCCACGGACATGTCATGGATAAAATTATAAATATCAAATAAAAAACAATATAATTTGTCGCAGAATCTCCGTTGGTAATGTTAACTGCGACATGTCCATAGGTAATTACCTACGACATTATCCATAGAACATCTATAAGTACGTTACCTACGGAGTCTCTATAAGTTATACTACGTACGGATAATCCGTAAGTTATACTACCTACAGACAATCCGTAAGTAAATATATCCTGTTGCTTTTCAGTAGGTAAATAAATTCCTACGAGCGATTTAGTTACGAATCCGTGTCCGTAGATAATCCGTGCCTAATTTTTAGTTACCTACAGACATGCCGTGGGTAAAGATAAAATAAGACGTAGGTATATCCAGTTTTTTTTGTAGTGATTGTACGATCACTTTTTGTACAATATACCTATTACATTTTTAACTTGTCAATTAGTTAAATGTTATTAATATATATCACGAGAGATTTTGGGATTTTTTACCATTATATTTTCTTTTTGTAAAAACATAATTAAAATGCTCTACTTTCAAAAGTTCTTATCAAAATACTCTACTTTTTAGGGTTAGTGGGAAAACTCTCCCTTGGGGAGCGACCTGTCAAAGAGGCAAATTTTTTTATCCTAGTAGGACGTCGCTGGGTTGGGATGCGACCTCCCAAAGAGATTTCAATTTTTTTTTAAATTATTTTTATATATTTTAAGTAATTTATAAATAATAATAATAATACATTAATAATAATAATTAATTATTATTATTATTAATTATTATTATTATTATTAATATTATTATTATTAATTATTATTATTGTTATTATTATTAAAAAAAATTTTAGTTAAAAATAATGATAATTAAATTAAAAATTATTATAACTAAAATAAGAAATTATTATAATAATACATTAATAATAATTAATTATTATTATTATAATTATTATTATTATTATTAATTATTATTGTTATTATTATTATTATTAATAAGAAAATACATTAATAATAATAATTATATTAATAAGACAAATTACATTAATAACATAAAACAAAATACATTAAATTAAAATAGAAAATACATTAAATTAAAATAGGAATTACATTAAATTAAAATAAGAAATACATTAAATAAAAATTATAATCAAATTTGAGTAGATATGCCCGCAGCGTTTGGACAATGTTTCCTAGTATGACCAGGTACCCGGCATAATACACATTTTTTTTGTACTTTTTATGTATTGTCCATTTCAGTTCTAATGCGTTTGCTTTTTGGACGACCTGTCTTGACTCTCCACATTAGTGGATTGTGACACAACTTAATACCTTCATATTGTGGCCAATATCCTTTGTTTGATATGGGTGTGAAGGCTTCATCGTAGACTTTTAGTACCGTTTCCTCTTTGTACACATCAGATATAAGGCTCTATATCTTTCTGGGAACCATATTCTACCCAATATACTTTGTTTGATTGTAAGACTCTTCCCAAAGCCTGAATCTCAGCAATAATGACCTTCACTTTGATTGAAGGATCCACTTTCACAACTTGCATTATGCTTGTACATATCAGGTTAGAATCGAGTTTCGTATGATCTTGTGACAATGCACAATTTGTGCATGTATGAGGGACATTCAATTTATCAATCACCCACAATTCACTCTTTTTGCGTTTTGAAGCTCTACATCTAAACAAACAATTTGGATTTGAACAAGAAATAACATACCTTTCTGAATCTGATTTTTGTACCACGAAATTCATTGATTGTTTTAGATGGTAACGCTTGATTGCATGTGCGCATTCGTCTTTGTTTTGAAACTTCATTCCAACTTCAAGAGTTCCATCTACTGCTGGGGCTTCATTAATGAACAAGTGATGAAATTCACTTGAATGATTTTGAGTAACTAAATTGATGCTCTTCAGGTGAGATGGTGGATTAAAGTCAGGTAGGATATGTTGATCTTTCTGATTCCATATCTTCGTCAACATAAATTTCATCATCAGAATCACTAGATGATTCATTGAAGTATGTTTCATTATTGAAGTATGTTTCATCATCTTCACTAGAATCACTTTGGGGAAAACCGCATTGTGGACTTGTTGGAGTAGATTGATGTTGGAGTTGATAACTTTCTAAATGAGCTTATTCTAATTGGGTAGAATATGGTTCATAGTATTGTGATAGTTCATGATGTTGTGATGGTTGATAGTGTTGTGATGGTTCATAGTGTTGTGATGGAGAATATAAATCAGGTTGATAAGGTATGTTTGAGGCTGATGGTTGATCAATGTTTGTTGATGGACAATGTGCATACACATCAAACATCAACTCAACATCTTTCATAAAATGTTTTCATTGGTTGAAACCAAGTCACATGGATTGGCTCTTTTATATCCATTGATTCTTTTAATTCAACAGACGAGATTGAATCTTTAGTAAACTGTTTTCATTGGTTGTAAACAACTCACATGGATTGGATTACTTATATCCGTTGATTATTTTTAATCAACGGACCAGATTGATTGGAAATAGTGGCCATGCATGGGGGAGCGACCCCCTGAAGGGTTCGTAGGCTGGGGGAGCGACCCCCTGAAGGCATATCGTGTGCTGGGTTTTTCTTCATGATATCGTGTTCAGGTGCTACGACCTATAAATAGTGGCATTTGTTCCCCAATTTCACCACAACTTCCTCACTTTTCTTCTTTATCACATCACTTTCTTACATTCAAATATATATCTTGATCAACTATCAACTAATATAATATATATCTTGATCATGGAACTATCAACTAATCATAGAGCTGAAATCCAATATATTAAAGCATTTGTAAGTATTTTCAATTAATTTTTATGATATTTTATTTTATGGTATTGTATTTTAAAGTATTTTATTTTATTTTATGTTATTTTAAAGTATTTTATTTTATTGTATGTTATTTTATTTTATGTTATTTTATTTTATTTTATTACATTTATGTTATTTTATTTTATTTTATTTCATTTATGTTATTTTATTTTATTTCATTTATGTTATTTTATTTTTGTTAATTTCAGTCACCCTTAAAGGATAAACTGAAATGTCACAGTAACGTCAATAAAAAACCAAATGAAGCCATATTACCATATTTGCAAGAGGTCGATTTCGGTGAAGTGATTAAACTCGGAAATTATAAACTAGATGTTGGCCTCATTACTGCTATGGTTGAGAGATGGAGACCAGAAATTCACACATTTCATCTTCCAGTAGGTGAGTGCACAATAACTTTGGAAGATGTATACTATATTTTAGGATTAAATGGTTCTGGTTTTCCTGTTAGCGGTTCAAATTTTGTGAACGTTAAACAAATTTGTGAAGATTACTTAGGAGTTATCCCACCTCAAGGAGCAACAAAAGGTAATTCTATTAAATTAAAGTGGCTCAAGGATACGTTTGATGATGTTGGTGAAGATGCATTTGTATTAGAAAAACAAGCATCTTGTCGAGCATACATCCTACGTATGATCGGAGGATTATTGATGCCTGACAAATCCAACAACCGGGTACATCTAAAATATCTTTCATTGTTAGGAGATTTACAAAAAGCATCTCAATATAGTTGAGGTTCAGCCGTTTTAGCTACACTATATAGAGAACTATGTCTTGCAACGAAACTCGATGTAATGTCTATGGGAGGATGTGCATTGTTGTTGCAAAATTGGGCATGGTATCGTTTGTCTTGTGTCACTCCAGAATCACCAAATCCATGGATATTTCCACTCGCACAAAGGTAACCATTGCAAATAAATTTTAATTTTTTTTTCTTTTTTTTAAAACCAATTGCTTACTATTTTCCATTTTACTAATTTTATTATAATTTTAATTTTTAATATATTCGACAGATTTAATTCTGGTGATCTAAATTTCAGTAAAGTTCCTCATAACAACATAGAAGGATACCGAAAAACAATTGATCACATGATGGTTGACAAAGTAATATATTCATTCACACTTATTTGAACTTTTTATATATTTTTGTTTTAATACTTGTTATAATTACTTTAGCTTGTTTTTTTAAATATCAATTCTATTGGAGACCTTATCTCATGTTCCAACATAAAGTTTCAGAAGAAGAAATGGTCACTTGGACTGCATGTACCTATCTGCATTGTTATCATATTGTTGAAAAACATCATACATATAGGGTCACACTTCAGTTTGGATTGCATCAACAAATACCACAACCACCAGAGGACATGAGAGCGTATCATGAGGTCGATATGAGACATGGGATTAATGATAATTGGAACTGGGTTTGGAGGAAAGAAATTCAACATTGGAACGAGCGTCAAAATTATGTGTTACAAGGTAAGATCATAGAAGGTCTTTTATGCCACAACCAAGAATATATAATTTGGTTTAGACAACACACTAAATTATTTATATCGGTCAAACAATATCTCTGTGATCCCCGTTTGCGACCACCGTCATATCCTTATGTTCCGTCGACCTCCCAATCAAACCCACAACAACAAAACATGACACAACTGTCTCTATCATCACCTCATATACATGTCCCTACCACAAAAATTCCATATCCACCAACGACTCCAGAAATACCAACCCCTGATCATCCAATAGAAAGTGGGCTTTTCTATAATTTTTTTGGAACTTAGTGCACAACCCCTGAGTCGGCTTATGCTGTGTTTGACTCCATGTATAATAATTCGTCTCAAACTTATATGGAAGTTGATAGTGGTTCTAATCCACCTACAACTAACGTTCAGGATAATGATCAGGATGAACCACAAGAACCTCAACTCGTTCAAATGGTTAGACGAGTTCGGCGAAATCCTAGATGTGGAACTGGAGGTCATTTAGGTGGACATTAATAAGATGTATTTTTTTTAATTAATTTAATGTATTTTGTTTTATGTTATTAATGTAATTTTTCTATTAATGTATTTTCTTTTAAATTTATAATATAATTTATTGTTTTTAATTTTAATTACTTTTAATATTTATAATATTAATTTCCTATTTTAATTATAATAGTTTGTATTTTAATTATAATCATTTTTAACTAAAACAATTTTTAATAATAATAACAATAACAATAACAATAACAATAAATAATAATAATAATAATAATTAATAATAATAATAATAATTATTAATGTATTAATAATAATAATAATAATTAATAATAATAATAATTTGTAATAATAATAATAATAACAATAATAATAATTAATAATATTATTAATAATGTATTATTATTATTAATTATTATTATTATTATTATTATTTATAAATTACTTAAAATATTTAAAAATAATTATAAAGAAAAATTGAAATCCCTTTGGGAGGTCGCATCCCCACCCAGCGACCTCCTACTAGGGTAAATTTTTTTGCCTCTTTGACAGGTCGCTCCCCCAAGGAGAGTTTTCCTACTAGCCCTAAAAAGTAGGGTATTTTGGTAACAACTTTTAAAAGTAGGGCATTTTGATTATGTTTTTGCAAAAAGGAAATATAATGATAAAAAATCAGAGATTTTATTGTGTCGTGAAACTGTGAAGAATATAATTGGAGCAATCAAAAGCTTGCATCACTCACTATACATAGTGGGTAAGAGTAAAAAAAACATTGTTAAGAAGTGTTTTGTTTGAAGATTTCTGACTCTTCTTTTTGTCTTACATCGCAATTTTTTACTTAAAATATGATATTTCATAGTTAATTAGATATAGGTAATTTATTAGTATGTTTTTTTTTATATTTTTAAACCAAATTTTGATAATTTAAATTATATAACATATATAAATATTTTTCATCAATCAATTAGTTTAAAGATAATATTTTATGAATCATTTAATTCAAAAAAAATATGAATTTTATCGGTAATGTGTATCTTAAATATATTTAAATAAAAAATAAAAAAGAAATTATATTACACTAATTATAATTTGTTGAACATATGATACTTAGGAGAAATATTTGTAAATTGTCAATTATTTAAAGAAAAAATAGTTATTAATTACACAAATAAATTAATTAAAAGAGAAATATGTATTTTATTAATAGTATATATTTTGAATATTTTGTAGATAAAATTTAGGAAAATTACAATACATTATAATTTACAATATTTATAAATAATACATGAAACACATTTCACTGGTTGATTAGTTAAAAAAAATTATATTTCATAAATCTATTAAACAAAATAGAATTATGTATTTCATTACCGTAAACAAATATGTATTCTACTAATGAGTTTAATTTTCAAACAATGTTAGTGTAAATTTTTTATACAATTGATACATCACAATCAATTATGTGCATGATTTTAGGAATAGTTGTGATAAAAATCAAATATTATTAATGAATTAATAGTTACGATTAATTGATGGTGTTAAATTTTTTTACATGGATGATGTATATAAATTAAATCATTCTATTAATTAGTTGTGTCTTTTGAATATTTTTATACAAAAATTTGAATTCAGTTATATTGTGATGATAAGCCGAATTTCCTAGCATTATTCATCAGCTTGATCTATGTTCTTCAACAACGTGACTCGTACCCCCTCTTTTAACCTCAAATTATGGTATTCTATATTTCATACTATTCAATAATTCTATATTAAGTATAATTATAAATTTAATATGATAAAACTATTATATATCTTCTTTCAAATCTAAACGGTTTAACTCAAAAATGAACTTTAATTGTAGTTCAAAATAAAGATATTTTAAGATCACTAATGCATATATATGAACTTATAAAATGTTTAACTCAAAAACGAACTTTGTAGTTCAAAATAAAGATATTTTAAAATCACTAATGTATATATATGAATTTATAAAATCGAACACTCCATTTCATAAAATGACATTAATTTGTAAAATTATAAAATGATGGAATCATAGTTATTATTAAAATACTATTAGTCATTTTTTAATTATTTTATTTTCTCTTTCTCTAGTTTTCTCTAATTGAAGCTCACATTTTTTTTACAATTTATGAACTAAATAATTGATTTTAAATAAGAAAGTTATAATAATAACTCTCAACATATTCAAAATCCCTTGAATCTCTAACTCACCATTGCTAAAATATTATATAATTTTTTTAATAGATAAATATATAAATCAGTAGTTATTTTAAATTTATCGAATTTAAATTTAAAATTTCTTTTTTAAAACTTAGTGGACGTTACTTAACCGTAAATAAATACTCACAAATTATAAATTATATCCCAAAGTATATGCATTCTTTCTCTATATTTCACACTTTCTTAACTAAAATTATAATTTAATGATTCTTAACATTTAAGAGATCACCTATGGTCACATGCATGCTCACTCACTCTCTTCCTCTATATATATACCATTTATTATTTGCTCTACATATATACCACTTTTCTTCTCATATATTTTGTTTCTCTTTACATATACTCACTCAATTACACTTATTGCTATCCTTATTTTCGTAGTAATCATCAAACAACTTTTTATTTAATACATATGATTAATGTAAAAATAATATATAAACTCTGAAGGTTTAGAGTTGAAAATCACACTAAGGAAGACAACAACATGGATCTCTAGAACAAGTAATTGGCTCACAATCTCTATAAATTTGGCAACAACATGATAATTGTTGAATTTTTAAGCCTTGAGACTTGCCAACCAAAACACTTATCATAGCAATGACTAAAATCAACAACTTTTAAAATATTTTCTATAAATCGGCCATTACAAAGTTTGATTTACAAAGAAAAACAAACCACATATCTTATACTAAGTCATATATTACGATGATGTGTACTAATTTATTGATGAAGAAGTAATATTCTAAAATATTATTTTTAGTCATATTTAAATGTTAATATATAAGATTTAATTAGTATGTATGATGCTGTATAAATATTTTACGTCTATTGTTAGGTAATTATTATTATTTGATTATTAAAAATATTTAACTTTTCTTAAAATTACTTTTAAAGTAATACATATAATGTAACAAAATGTACACTACAATTAAACTCTAATATATAATATGTAAATTTATTATATTAAATATTTTCTTCAAATCATTTGAATGATTTTTAAAATCTTATTATTTTGTTTAACTAGATTTTCTAATGATATTTTCTAAGAATAATTTCTTCATCTTTACTAATTTCATCTACTACATATTTATCTATGTCTACGAATATATTATTATAATTATAAAATTAATTATCAAAAAATATTTATTCACCAGAGTTTATTTTTTTAACTTTAAATGATATAGTACAAAAATGATATTATTGTCACTTTAATTTAAAATGTTTATCATCTTCCTTCTATTTAGAAAAAAATTATATATAAACTGTAATATCTTAAGTATTTTTTACAAGCTCTTAAACCTCACAAATTAAATATATCTGATACAATTATTTAATTATAGATATTTTAAAAAAATATATTATTAACACATACAATATGATGAATATTATAATTATTAAATATAATATACAAAATAATAAAAAACATATCATTCTAATTAGTTTCATGTGGAAGTTGAAGTGTAGGGGGGTTTAATGTCTTTTTCTCCAATAAAAAAAAAACTATAGTACTAATTAGAATAAGTGACCAATGGAAAAGCATACTCGTCAATTGAGATTTAACTATTTATCGAATCAAATTATGATTCTAAAGATGTATGATTGATAAAAGACATGAATTTTTTTAATTAAAAAACTAAAATACACAAAAATAAAAGTAATATTCACATACAATCGTCAAAGTTATTTAGGACTCAAATTGTAAATCAAAATGACAAAACAAAATTGGTTGGCCATCCAAATTAAGCGGTGAGTTACGATTGATCGAAAAGAAATCTAAAATCGATATACACAACGGACTGTATCAATTAAATTCATTTTAAATTGAGATTTGACTCGCGAAGATAATAATAATAATAATAATAATAATAATAATAATAATAATAATAATAATAATAATAATAATAATAATAATAATAATAATAATAATAAGGTGAAACAGAGAAGGAAGGAAATGTGTTATATAAAAAGTAAAACTGGAAGAAATTCTTCATAATAAAATCTGAAAATTTTATAGAGATTAAATATACAGAATATTTCACTAATAAATTGTAATAACCATGTAGGTGTGAGGGTATATAATATCATGACACATGATTTTGCCAGGTGTGAGGCATATAGATATCAAAAGGTGTGAAACACATTAAGCAATGATTCAAATCACAACCAACATCTTTAATATGATCCCTCGTTGTATGACATTTTTCACATCAATTCCTCACTGCTCAGTCCCTTTAGCACTGTATCTTTAATAAATTACTGATATTTTTTTTTCATCAAAAAGGCCAAAGTACTAACACATGTAGCATGATAGAGTTAATTACTAAGTGACAAATTTATTCTATTTTAGTTTTGCCAATTGGCAGTGCTCTTTCTCTCCTTCTTGGAGCTAGAAAGCTGCTAGATAGGTTTTCCACTTTCCATATATTATAATTTGACTGCAACTTTTACTGCCATTTTTCGTCTATTATATATTAATGGTGTGTAATTATTTACTGTCTATTGATGTTGACTCGTTTCCAAACTAATTGGTTCAACTCACATGTCTCGTCCTTTTCTCTTTCACATCTTGTAATCCTCATCATTAATTTCGACACCCTTTTTCATTCCACATTTTACTTCTAAATCTTTCTGTTTATAATGGTGATTTTGTTAGATATATGATTTATATTTAATTATAAATACACAAATTGTTGGAGTTGTATTGACACAATTGTTATTTGTGTCTGGCTCAAACGTTAATTTATAATTAAAAAAAATATTGCAATTGTTTTGTAGTAATATATATATATATATATATATATTAAATTGATCGAACTTTAATAAAAAATAATATATTTTTTTATTGTGTTTTGTATTTTTATTCTTTTAAATTAGATTACCTTTCTAATAAATCTCATGCTAAAATAAAACCTGCTTTTTCAAAATAATGTGTAAGTATTAGCACTCTTAAAGTAGGGATGGCAATAAAATTCGCATTTGCGGGTATCTATTCAAATCCGTTTGATTTGGGCGGAGAAAATCTGTTTTAAATGAGTGCGGGTGCGGGTGTAGATTTTCCCTGACATTAAAATTTGGGGGCAGAGATGGGTTTGGGGTGGTAATATCACCCCACTCCCGCACCCGAACCCGCCCCGCAAGTATTATTATTGTAATTTTTTAAAAATATTAAAAATTATAATTTTATCTCTATATAAAATATTTTTAATTTTATTATAATAAATATTTTTAAATTTATAATTTTATATATTTAAGTGGGTACGGACGGAGAAACCCGAAACCCGTTGCGAGCAGGAATGGGTGCTTAAATTTTACACCTGCTATAAAATCGGGGCGGGTGCGGAGGAGGCAAAATCCGCCCTAACCCCACCGTGTCTTAGTCTATGGGCCAAAACATGAATATAAAGCAATATACATCTAATTGATAAGTGTGTTAAAGATTCTATCAAAGAAAGAAATTGGTAAAGACACATAAAAGTAGGTAGACAAAATAATGTAAAGTTATCATTTTAAAAAAATTTATGATTAATTAAAGTGTTACTAATAATTATTATGTTTTATAACTTTTTAAACGATATTTAAATTTTATTCTTTACTAATTGATAATGTTTGATAAATTTATGAGTTGTTCACTTTTTTATTTAGTAATAATGTTGATTTATATTTATTTATCCTAAAAAAGTACTATTAAATAAATGATAAATATCTTAAAAAAAACAAATATTTGTAAATAAATAAATAACAAATATCTTTTATTTTGCATCTTAAATCTAAAAGAATGTATATCTTATATATACTTATGTTGCATAATATTAAACATGTCTCTATCTATCTTTATTACATCCCACAAGTATTATTATTCATGTGAATTGAAATGCTTTTTTTCTCTTTTTAAGAGTTGAAAATGATTCTTTTTACTTAATTGTTGTCATAAGTTCAAAAATAAAATAATTTATTGTTTATAGTTATTAATAATTTTTTATTCATGTTTATGGTTATTATATAATAATAATAATAATAGTAATAGTAATAATAATAATATAAATACTAGCCAATTTTTATCATTTTTGTTTTCTCTATTTATTTGAAACTCACATTTACTCATCAAATCAAATCAATTTACAAACTAATTAAGAATTTAACATTATTATATAGGAAAAAAAAAGTTTGAGAACTACTCTTGCTATAATCTACCTCTTAAATTTTCTAGTCACCAAAGTAAACTCACCCCTCTCATCCCTCTCATCTATATAAACCCTCACATTTCTTCCATATTCTTTGCTACATCACTTTTCTTCCTAATATTTTTCTTCCTTACACTTCTTCCTCTTCCTATCTCTTCCTATCGATCCCTTCCTAATCTTTCTATTTGAAACTCACATTTACCCATTAAATCAAATCAATTTACACATATACCTTACCAAACCACCACTTCTATCTACACATATACCTTACCAAACCACCACTTCCATCTACACATATACCTTACCAAACCACCACTTCTATCTACAGATATACCTTATCAAACCACCACCTCCATCTACACATAAACCTTACCAAACCACCACTTCCATCTACACATACACCTTACCAAACCACCACTTCCATCTACACATATACCTTACCAAACCACCACTTCCATCTACACATATACCTTACCAAACCACCACTTCCATCTACACTAAAAACCTCTAATTCACTCTATTTTTCTTTCCTTCCACACATTCTATTTTTCATATATTTGAGCTTGCATTCATACTTGAGGTGAGTAATTTCTTGATCTATAAATTAAAAAATGCATTGGTATATAGAGGCCAACAAAGACATTATCGAACTAAAAAATATATATTTGTAATTCATTGCTATTAAATAAGTGTGTTATATTAATAGTTATTAATAATACATATATTGATATTATATTTTAATTGTTAATATATACGCAGAACTAACATATATATATATATAATAAAATCGATAAATTTTATTTTATTTTAATATATATAGTTTACTATTTTACATTGGTTTGACCTTAAAATGTAATTTTTTATGAACATGATTTGATCTTTAATTTAGTTTAAGATTTTACATAATATTTATTAGTTTTATAATGCAAACTTACATTTTTTAGTGTTGTTGTGAGTAATAACTGTTATACTTTGATACAGATTTTTTGTTTTTTAAAATTATACTATTATATATTTATCTATCTAAAAATATTCATGCTTTACTATAAAGATAAAATATTAGATTATTTATGTTTTAACGATATTATATTATCTACATATAACATAAACATTTTTTCTAAAACTAAAAATAGATTAAATAAAAGGAAAAAACTAATTAAAAAAAAGAATATAATGTTGTCAGAAGTATGATATATATATATAAACTAAACTCTGAAGAATTGAGTCCGTGGAGGCTATCTACAATTAGATAACTAAATATTATTAATTTATGCTAACCTTATAGACGTTAAATATTAGATATTAGGTATATATTAATTAAAAAGAAACAAAATCGTCCATATATTAATAAAGTAGAAAATATTATTGTATTAAATTCAACTAAATTTAATTTTTGAGCGAAATAGTTGATAACATTTAACTTACCCCTCACTTAGATACCGAAGGTTAAAACTAAAAAGAAAGTAGAAATATATTATTCCAGTTAAGTGTGATCTTAGGATTTTGATTGAAAGGATGGGAAAAGATGATTGAGTGTATACATGGAAACTTACTAGAAATGTAACATGATATCAATTACTTTATAAAAGTTGGGTACCACTAAATCATATGTTGATTAGCAATATAAAAACGACTCAATGTAATTCAACTGTTCATAATTAATGTGTTTGTGTTAAGCATCTTTGACCAATATACATGGCTTGTTTTCTTTGAGTATCTTTCATCATTCATTATATATATATATATATTCATTGTGTTGTATTTTAAGAGTACTTTTTCTATCACTTTTATTTTCAGGTTTTCTTTCTTTGTCTCTCTCTTGTTATTTTTTACAACTACTTTGTAAAATAAATTTTAAAAATTGTTCTGTATACTTGTTTTATTATTTCAAACCTCTATTTTTTGGTATAAATCTAAAATACAACATCTATTTTATGGTTTCTTTATAGCCCATGTTGTTTACACATTAATTAATTATTTTTTGTACTAATTAATGGTAAGGATGTGATGACCGTAAAATTTTATAATTCTTTAAAGAAAGTGGATAATTTTTGGTGCTATGATGTTGAGTGTAGACAATTAATTTGTAAGAATTTGACTAGTGTTGTACTTCTTTTAATATTTTTTTAAGAAAGCTTTTTCCCTTTAATATATTTCTTGCTTATAAATAAACTGGTTTAGTTTCTTTTTCATATTTACATATTTATTTGTTATGATTTAATTTAAAATAAAGATTATGCATTTTTTTTAATGTTAACAAACTTATTTTAAATTAATTATGTATTATTTTGTTCTAAAAGCCAGAAAATATAATATTTGTGTGAAAATCCACTTAATATTTTGTATTTTAGTCCAAAACTTGAGGAAATGTCATTTTTTAAGCCACACCACACCATTTATGATCATAGATCTCAAGTGAAATTGTTGCATCACGAGATCTTAAAGTATAATGTGACTTAAATTACCGCAAAAAATGACATTTCATCAAGTTTTTGACCAAAACTCTATTAGGGGGACGAAAACTGAGGAAAAATAAAACAAGAGACTATTTTCGCGATTCTACTAAAATAGGGGAACCAAAACTGCAATTAATTCTTTTTTTATTTGTACTTTTATTTATTTATTTATTGTCTTTTTGTTTTGTTGTTTTATTTTTTTTCCACCATCCGACATCAGTATACCTCTCAATTTTACTTTGTTACATCCATGCAAATAGCTTTCATCGTTAATGATAAAGTTAAATATTTTTTTATAGTACCATGCATTCATTTTATGCATTAAAATTATTTTCAACACCATACCATACAATATTCATAATCATTCATTTCTATGTAGGTCCATTAGAGAACCATTGAATGCAAAGCTAGTGTGTGGATATCTTTGATTAAAAATGGGATCCAACAATGAAACTGCAATCCCAATGCTAAGGAAAACTATGAATCCGAAAGCTAAAAAGCCTCAGGTTGAAAGTTTAAAAGAACTTTATAGCTTGTTGGAACACCAATGCAACCCCCTATCACTAGTGAAGAAATTGAGAAGTTGCAAGCATCAATTCTAGAGGCGGAAGAAGAAAAGAAGAATATGCGAGAAGAATTGATGGTAGTTCGTCGAGCATATGAGATTTCTCTGTTGGAAAAAGAGCAGACGACAATTTCTCTTGAAAGATCAAATAAGAGGGCGAATGTAGAGGAACATTATAAGCTCAAGCTTCAATGCAATTTAAGGGTCTCTAACAAGTCTTTATGTTTGAGAAGACAAGAAAGAGACCAAGCACGAGAGGAGGTTGAGAAATTGAGAAAATGGTTGAAAGATTCATAAATCAGTGAGAGAAATGCAAAAATGAAATTGGAAGATTTGAAACAAGAGTTGGAGAGAGTGATAGTAGAATATAAGACAAAGATAGAAGAAGAAAACATTGAAAAAAAATAAGTTGTTGCTATGTACCAAGATGTGTGGTTGAAGGAACAAGAGGAGACAAATATGTTAAGAAAATGAATGATGGATCAAGCGGAAACAATAGAGATGCTTGGGGCAAAAAGGGATAATGTGGATGGATCGTTGTAAAAAAACTCACTTTCATAGCCAACCAAGTCATCGAAAGGGTCCCTGTACTCCTAAGGAAAGTAGAAGCAATCATAGTTCCATCTGCCACATTTGTTGAGATTATTACTTTCATTCAACATTGTAATAGTTTGATAGAAGCAATGAATAGTTTAATTCGCCGAAAGCGTTAAAAATAATGTATTTCAGATATAAAGAAAAATGTTGCACTTGTACCCTTTTAATTATCAATGAACAAGCTTGTTTTGAGTTTTCTCTACGTATGGGCATGGTTCTGATGTATGATCCAAAAAAGATGTTTGTGTCTAGGTTGCGAAATCAATGGTTCTCTAACATCCAAATACATGCATATGTATATTTACTTTTTACTCCATTATATGTAAACAAGGTCTGCTTACTATTTTATTATTATTATTATTCTTTCACTAACGAAAATATTTTACTTTTTTTTTCTTTTAATTTTTATTTTGAAGTTTAGCTTTTTAATTTTTCCTTTAAAAAACAAAATATTAACAATAAATATTAAAATTGATTGAGATGAGACATCTTATTAATCTTAAAAATTTATAACATCTAAGTTGTATCATATGCAGAAGAGTTTTGTTAGTGTATGAGAAAAAAACACTCAACAAAAAACAAAAGCACATTTTTTAAAAAATAAAGAAAAGAAAACAAACGCCCAAAAATTAAAAAGTTATTAGATTGAAGAAAATGAGTAAATAAAAACTACCCTTTAGTTGTCCTACCATAAATGACGACCCCACCCCTTCTATTTTTCTCATTATTTATTTTTAGTAATTTTCTCATTCATAGGTTATTTTTATTGTTTTTAAATTAGGGTTTTGTTTAAAATAACTACTATTTTGTAAAATTGTTTTTGAAATACATTTTTTTAAACTAAATTAAAATAAAACACACTTTAAAATCCTTTTTAAGAAAGTATAATGATTCTTAATTCGAGTTTTTTTCCATAATCTCTTGTTTGAGCAAGATCCACATTTTAATAACATCTCTTTGTTATATAGGTAATCTTGTTTTTCAGAAAGGTAAAATGGGTGTTTGTAGAATACTACTAATTATATATTTTTATTTTACGAGTTTCATTAAATAAATAAATATTGGCTAATATGAAATATTAATTTATTTAATTAAGAAGATTATAAAAGAGCATAATTTATCTCTTTCTCTGTCCGTGACATTTCTAATTCTACTATGACAATATAATTTGATGTATTTGAATTTGAAAATGTGATTTTCTTTCATTTATTATTTACTATTTATTTATGTCATATCTTATCTTTATTTGTGTTTCTCATTATTAGAACTGCAAAATGAAATATATATTAATGATTTTGAAATACTTTACTATGTTAATTAAAGTGATTAAATTAGAAAAATAATTAGTCATATATTGAAAATTTAAAATAACATTTATATTTAAATAACTTTTTTTTTACTAAATTGATACATATTGTGAAATTGTGAAACAGAAGGTATATAATAAAATCATACCATTAGCAGATCATCTTTAAAAAAAATGTTAGTTGAAACATATGATTAAGAGTATGTTGAAAATACTTTAATTAGTAGAATGATGAATACATTTAATTAACAGTAAACCCCCCAACATATTTCTTTCTTCAGTTAATTGTGAGATACATAGTGTTTGCCACTATAATTAATTGTGAACAAACTATAATATCAAAACAAGAATATGTGGAAAAAAAATAATAGTCGAAAAAGCTAAGGTTGGATATAAGAATGGAGAAAATGAAACCACGAGAGTTTTTAACAAGAAATTGAAAAATATTCTATGTGTTTTATGTTTTAGAAGATGAGGTATAACCGCTTAAAAGTTTATTTGTCTAATAAAATATAATTTTCAAAATTATTTGTATATAATTTATTTTAAATATTATTTCAAAAATAATTAAAAAGTTAAATGTTTAATTTAGAATTTTATTGCAGTTTATTAAGTGAACAATTAATTAAATTATTATTTAAATAAGTTAAACGTTATCTTGGGATTTTATTGAGAACTTAGTAGCGTTTGAGAATAAAGCTGGTCCAAAAGCTCAATAAGCAATAGCACTTCGTGTTGAAGATGATCGTTCATTATTTTTCTGATGTGCATTTTTTGGTTATCAAGACATATTGTACGCAAATAATTGTGAGATTTATGAAACCATTGATTTTATCTTTGGTAAGTCGGGTACTACCTTGATCCAGAACTCTAAGATCTTGGTAAGGAAGCCCAAGGACAACAAAATGTTGTGGTGGCAGATGGATCATACAACAAGGAAAATCGCACAGGAATAGTTCTCCAAAACTGCTCCATCATGTCAGATATTGAGCTATATCCTTATCGGTTTATAGTGAAGACTTACTTGGCAAGGCCATGGGAGGCTTTTTCAAGGGCAGTCTTCATTAATAATTATTTTGATGATTTTATTCAACGAGATGGATATATAATATGGAAATCTAATGAAACAAACACTGAAAACTCGTACTTCGCTAAGTTTGGAAACATTGGACCCGGTGACAATTCTACAACAAGAGTTAAATGGGTAAAAGGTGTCATTACCAAATATGCTAGATTCACTACTGAACCATGGCTTAATGGTAGCACTTGGTTGCCTTTCACTGGTGTACCATACAATAAAGGATTATAGGCTTATGATATTTTTTTTGATTCATTTGAACTACAATACTTTGTATTTTGATGATAACTATAATTGTTATCTGTAATATTGTGTATCAATCGAATCATTAATAATTAAAGAGAAAACAATCTACAATTAATATTATTTTTATACATATTTGAATCCATGCTATGCAACATAAATTACATATTAAATTAATACAAAGTAAAGTTACATATATAACATAAGAATGATGTAGCTAAATATCACTAGAAGGGGGCTTGAATAGGGATTTTGCTGTTAAAAATAATTTCTAAGTGTTTTAAAAACTATCCTCTCGCTGAGGATGGCTAGCTCGAGGATGATATTTTTCAAATCATCAGATTTGAGTTGAGCAAAAGAGTAAGAGTAGAATATGAGACACACACTCACAATTTTATACCGGTTCACCCAAAGATGGATACGTCCAGTGCTCACACCCTCGTGAGATTTCACTAACTTTCAAACAGATCAATCCTCACACCGAGGATGATTACAAATCGTGTATTCTTTAGCTTCACCAAGCATACAATCAATTTTCAACTATTTCCAAGTGTAACTCACAAGGAAATTACAAAGTGATATGAGAGTGATTGATACTTAATACTTTCTCAAAGGATTTACAAAGACATAGTGTAGGATCAAAGAAAGTAAGAAGTGATGGTGTTTGGCTCTTGATAGCTTTAAGATGCTTGATCTTTTTATGTAAGTGTGTTGTCTGTTATCTAATGGAGAACTTGTTTGCATTTTATAGAGATCCAAGCCTTTTGATGACCGTTGGAGCTTATTTCAAACATTCCAAGTTTTTCATCATAATTACGGAATTGCCATTACTACCATCCTCACATTTCTTGTAACTTGATCTTGACAAGTCCTTGTCAATTCTCTTTTATCAGCAATGCAAAACTGTTTATTTGATCATGTGAGCTGCATTTTTCGAAGACTTTAAGGTATAGGTTGGTTTCACCTTTTGAGGTGACGTTGACAAAAGAGAGTAAGCTAGCCTTTTAATTAGCCTTCACATGTGATCTTCCATTTTTGGCTTGTTTCAAGTTTCCTTTCTTTAACTTGACTTCTACATGTATATATTCATGCAAGCACAATAAATAGTTTGATTTTAGCCTTTGCACATGCTTGAAGAGTTGCTTTCAACTTTGTTGGTCTATCCTCAGCCTAGTCTGCCTTCTAGATCTAGCTATATTCATCTTTTTTCCTTTAACCTTCTGACTTTTGATTTAAATTCTTTATTTATTCATGTTTCACATTGTTATGCATTTGAATAAACACATTTGTTTTGGTGAGGGCTCAGATTGTACAGATCTGAAGCTTTTTCAATTTGCAGGCCATCCTCACGGTTGGCAATTTCCATCCTCACCTTTGCAGCAATTTCTATCCTCAAATTTGAATTATATTTTACTTCCTTTTGCCTTAATGATTAACAATCTATTTTCTTGTATGAATACACTCAAGAACACATGTTAGTCATTAACCACAATCATAATCTCTGAAGCAATTTTGTTATCATTAAAATTATTTGAGAGATTTTGTCTCAACAATCTCCCCCTTTTTGATGATGACAAAATTCTTTAGATTATGATATTAAATAAGATAAAGATAAAATGTTTATGCTCCCCCTCAATCATATGTGTAATAATTTTTAAAACTAAAAATCATTACTCCCCCTAAATATATGCCAAAGTGTTGAGATAACATGATTTTAATCATACATAAAACATCATGATAATAAGATAATAATTTAAAGATTTGTTCAACACTGCATAAACATGGGTTCATAGGCAACACAAACAATTCAACTTAACAAGCATAAGCAACACAATAATTCAAACAGTTTAACACAAAACAACTAGATAATCAAAAAGCATAATCATTCTCCCCCTGAATTTGGCAGCAACAAAAAGTAATAACCACATGGTTAATCAGATAGGGAAGGCTTGGCTGAGGAGGATGAGGGAGATGGAACAATAGAGGATGGCTGCGCTGGTAGCTCAAGAGGATGATCTCCAGGAGCAATAGTGGGAGCCAAGTGTTCGATAACCCATTCAAGAATGAGACCAAACTGAACCAATGAGTTATGAAAGTGAGTGAAGCTGTAGAGGATTTTCTTCTGATCCTTCCTAATCAATTTGAGCAGTTTCATTTGCTTTTGTTCCTTGTTGTCCTCAATCCTTGTGCTAGGAACCGAATCCTTAGGCTTATCATTTACACTAGAACTCTTATTCTGAGAGCTCCCAGCCTTGTCCTCTGAATGGTTATGAGTTGTGGCAGTAAAAAAGGATTCAAGGGAACTGAACTGACCTGGAACCTCAGGGAGAGGTTGGATAGGTTCTTCATGAGCTGGAACATGAGGAATAGGAAGTTGTTGCGAAAGATCTGGTTGCTGTTGGACATAAGTCCCCCTGATTTTAGTTTTGACATAACTAACAAACATACAATGTCTTGTGATTAAGCTAACTGTTTGAATCAAGTTGCATTTCAGGTAGAAACACACACACACACTAAACATATGGACACAATGCTTGGAACGCAAGGAATCAAGCTTCAAGTGAAGCATGTGCCGGACAAAGTCAACTATGCTTATGTGTCTTTAGTGATTGTGTTTATTAGGCTTTAGACTTATCATACATGAGTTCATGCATAAGTTGTTGCCAAGTGAAAATGTGTTTTTAAATTGAACCAAGTAAACAAAATCGATTGACTAATCTATTGGGCAATCGATTGATTCACTCAGGAGTAAAGTTATCACTGATCCAATCAATTGGAAAATCGATTCTGTGAAGGATCTCAGTGAAACTTGAACTCTGGGTGCAAAGCAATCGATTGGACAATCGATTCATGCATCAATTGAGAAATCAAATGTGTGAGTTACAAGGGCAAATCACAAGTCTTTTAAATCGATTAGCAAATCAATTTCGAGCATAATTTGTTTCATATTTGACCACTGTAACATACCAATCAATTGGACAATCGATTGGAACATCAATTGATGAATCGATTGAATGAGACACAAAGACAGATATTTCTAAACCAAATCGATTGGACAAAACTTTATCTAAGTCAGTAGCTCTGTGACAAAACCAATCGATTGAGACATCAATTGAATTTTGTTTCTTGACTTGCAAGACATATACTAATCGATTGACAAATCGATTGGGTGTTGAAAATGTTTAATCATATATCAGAAACCAAGTTCCTAATCAATTGGTAAATCAATGTTTTCAAAATAGCTAAGTCCCTGTAACAATTCAAATCGATTGGTAAATCGATTGGAATTAAACAACTGAAACACTTGGACAAAGCAAATCGATTGACGAATCGATTGGTGCAATTTTCTGGAGTACCTGTGATCAGTTCAATCGATTGACAAATCGATTGGAGTAATTGTTTTCAGTTACAGACCAATTGCCAAATCGATTAAGATGGAATATCAGTCGATTGTGGAATCGATTGTTTTGATCTCGTTGTTTGAACAAAACATTCGAAATCGATTACTCAATCGATATCGATTACTCAATCGATACTGATATGAACTTGTCTCAGTTTTCTGATTTATGAATTAACACAATCGATTGCCAAATCGATGGATGCATATGTTTTCAAGATTCAAGAAAAACAAGAAACACGAGCATCGATTGGCAAATCGATTGGAGTGTTTCAACACTTTATAAAATCGATTGGCAAATCGATTTGTATGTGTTTTTTCTAAAACATATAAAAACTGTCTCAAACTGTTTTTCAAAAAAAGATGAACATAACTTTTGATATGACATAGAATTTAAAACTTTCCAAAAACAGAACCTTTGAGACTTTGAACTTTGATACACACAATACTTTGAGAAAACTAAACCACTTGGCAAACACTAATAGTTTGAACATCGTTGTCTGATCAAGTCGCTTTTGTTAGAAAGATCTTTTGATCTTCTTTGTTGTCAATTTCTGTAAAATTACATTGAAACCAAATTGTGTAAAAATCCAGTAGCTAAATTGGTGGTTATCGTTCGTTGATGCTTGTGATCATCAAGAAGGAACCTCATTGCGATCTTGTGTTATTTTGCCGGAATAACTTAAGGGAATGCGATGGATGTATGTTAGAATCAAGATAGTTGGATAGATAGGCTAGGAGCTAGTTGGATAATCTGTAAAAACGTTATATAGAAGATTCTAGTGAAAAAGGCTAAGATCAAGTTGATCTTGGGACTGGATGTAGGTTGTCTTACAGACGACCGAACCAGGATAAATTTTTGAGTATTTCTTCTATCTCTTATCTTTTACTTCATTGTTCGATTGATACATGTTCTATCTGTTATTGCTTGAAATATTGAATATACATGCTTGTATCTAGATTGAATTGTTAAAAAATTAATGTGTATGTTATATTGTTAATTTGACATTACATGTAATTGTGATCCTTCTCCTAGAATCAATTCATTGGGACCTTGTTTGATAATCTGTTTAATAAAATTGATATTTTGTTAAACTGTTTTACATTCTTGTGTATTTTTCTTTGACTGTCATATACATAATTCTTGCATTAGAAGTCACATATTTCCTACAGTTGCAAGATCACATTCTCTTCCATTTGCATAGTTGGAGGAGAGGCCAAAGGCATATCCATAGGAGAGGAAGGATAAGACAGATTAAGGTCAAAATAAAGCTCCTCACCATCTTCCATATTGTGACGAGGGGTTGGTGTAAAGGTATCCTCAAGGAGTGGATCGACTTCATGAGGAGGAGTTAGATTGTGGATTGGTGAAGCTTAAGGAGATGGTTGGACAAGTGAGTTCGGAGTAGGAGAGTCATTGACTAAAGATGGAGTATGATTAGAAGAGTTACGCAGTGGAGAGATAGGTTCTTGAATGAGTGGTGATGGCATATCCTCTTGTGGTGGTTGAATGGTGGTTGTTTCAGATTTCTGAGAGGGAGTAGGGGACTCTCGTGTTTTTCTTTTCTTGGAGGCAAGGAGGTTTTCATGCTTAAACTTCATTTGTTTAATATTCTTGATTGAAAAGGTGATATTGAAATGAACAAACGGTTCATTATCAAGTGGGACTTTGAAGAATTTGAAAACCTTAGTTAGTAACATAACATAGGGAGCATACCTTGCCATCAAAGCAACATTCAACATAAACTAGAAAATCACATTTCCTAAGTGAAGAGGAGAGGTAGTCATTAAGTGATGGATGATCATGATATCAAGTTCTGTGACTTTCTCAAAGCTGCCAGCTCGGGGTACAATAGAGTGAACACATATATTGTGGAGGATACGGCAGATTAGACGGAGATTGGAAGCCACTAAAGGTTTTGGAGATTTGACGAGAAGGTTTTCAAGGACAGAGGTCCTGGTGATGAGACCTCTTGAATACCATCTTTCTGGTAAGTGGTCGGCTCCTTTATTATGTATATCAAGAATTTGACATAATGTGGTCGGACTTATCTCCATATCAACTCCTTTTAGCACCATACTAAAGCTAGTGGAGTACTTTGAACCATTTGCAGCAGCATAGAATGCCCGTACAAGTCAAAGATATTGGGGCTCATTGATTTTGAAGAATGAAGTCCATCCTAGTTGATCAAACATTTCTTCAACATTAAATCCACCTTGTGTGATATCAGTCAGATCAATGATTTTTCCATTTACAACAGATTTGATTTGCCATTTTAAAACATAATTTGTTTCTATATCAGCCGAATCAAACAATGAGGTAATATCACAAATTTTTACTGATGAGGATGGGGGTTTTGGAGTAAAAGGTTTAACCTTTTTGGGAGTTGAGGCTTTGGATGTGGATTTCTTAGCATGCGGCTTTTGTGGAGGTTCTGAGGACCGAGTATCCTATGAATCATTAGAGTGGATGAGATGAACGGTATTGTCTTGAGGGGTCACTTTTTTGATGAAACAACTCCGGACATGATTCTGGAGGAGCGTCTGATCGGAGCTGAGAAGGATGAGTTTTTCGACGGTTTTGGAGTGAACGAAGGAGACGAGGAACTTTTGGAAGGCTGAGAAGAAGGAATGATGGACATAGAGGTTCCTTTAAATTGGGTTTCTCCATTGTAGTCAGATTCAGTGCTTGAGTAAACATCTTGATTTTCTTCTTGTTCTTGATAAGAAATTTTTCGTTTTGCAGTTACCTTGGTTCGAGCCATTGAAAGAGAAATGGTGTGGGAAGAAACAGCTGGGTAAAGAGATGGTTTTTTTTAACGGATGTTTGATGAGTGAAAGGGATAGAGGATGAAAGAGTAAGAAAGAGGAAAAATGGAAGATGTGCAAATGAGCGTGGGAGGAAGCGTGTGAAAGAACGGAAAAATTAAATGCGTCGTATACCTATGACCTAGTGTGATGATGATCTGGATGGCTGGGGACACGTAGCCGTTTCTGCATTGAATGCACGGCGTGAATCACGGAGGCATGCGCCACGCGTTTTGACCAATGAGATAGAGAGGCGCGTGCTCTCTTCCTAGGCTGACAAGTCACGTGAATTTACACCAATAAGGACATTCCGTCCTCTGGTGGTTTTGTTGTCCTCACAGGTTTAGACTCAAAATGAATATTCATATTCAAATAAAACAACAGATATTTTTGGATTAATTTTTTAATAATAAAAAAATTAATAATATACTACATAAACACACTCAAGATAATTCAATTAATTTCAAACAAATTAAGAATTGAGAGTTCCTCCAATATCTTTTTGAACCTATCCTCTTGGAGAGGTTTGGTACAAATATCTGCTAATTGATTTTGTGTCAATAAAAATCAGTTCTAAATCCTCTTTTTGCACATGATCTCTTATAAAATGATATTTAATTTCAATGTGCTTGGATCGAGAATGTTGAATGGGATTTTTAGAAAGATTTATTGCACTTGTATTATCACAGAGAATGGGAATTTTTGTGTACCTTAGTGAGTAATCCTCAAGTTGATTTTTGATCCATAGTAGTTGTGAGCAACATTGAGCGGCTGATACATACTCTACTTCAGTTGTTGAAAGAGCAATGGTGCTTTGCTTTTTGCATGACCAACTTATTAGTGATTTTCCAAGAAATTGGCAAGCCCCACTTGTGCTTTTTCTTTTAACTTTGTCTCCTGCGTAGTCCGCATCACAATAGGCTTTAAGGTCAAGATTGGAACACTTCTTGTACCATATTCCCAGATTTATAGTGCCAACAAGGTATCTAAAGATCCTTTTTACAGCGGTGAGATGATATTCTTTAGGAGAGGATTGGAATCTTGCACACAAACCGACTGCAAAGACTATGTCTGGTCTGCTTGTTGTTAAATACAACAAGGATCCTATCATTCCTCTGTACTCCTTTTCATAAATTGGAGTTCCTTCATCATCTTTGTGGAGTATGGAGGATGGGTGCATAGGAGTTCCCATACTCTTGGCTGAACTCATGTTGTATTTTTTGAGCAAATATTTGGTGTATTTTTCTTGTGATATAAAAATGTCATCCTCTCGTTGTTTGATTTGTAAACCAAGGAAGAATTTCAATTCCCCATCATACTCATCTCAAACTCACTTTGCATGAGATTTGAGAAATCTTTACACATCTTTTCATTTGTGGATCCAAATATAATGTCATCGACATATATTTGAACAATCAATAAATAATTTTCAAGTGTTTTCTTGAAAAGAGTAGTATCAATCTATCCTCTAATGAATCCATTTTCTTTTAGAAAAGAACTTAACCTCTCATACCAAGCTCTAGGAGCTTGCTTTAAACCATAAAGAGCTTTTGAGAGTTTGAACACATGGTTTGGCCGCTTCTCATCCTCAAACCCAAGAGGTTGACGAACATACACTTCCTCATTTAAGAACCCATTCAAAAAGTCATTTTTCACATCCATTTGAAATAGTTTAAAACCTTTATGAGTAGCATAAGCTAAGAGGATTCTTATTTCTTCAAGTCTTGCTACGGGTCCGAACGTCTCATCATAATCAATTCATTCTTGTTGATTTTATCCTTGAGCCACTAGTCTTGCTTTATTTCTAATGACTTCTCCATCCTCATTTAATTTGTTTCTAAATATCCATTTAGTCCCAATAATAGATTTGTCCAGAGGATGGGGTACAAGATTCCATACCTTGTTTCTTTCAAATTGTGAGAGTTCTTCCATCATAGCTTTAACCCATGATTTGTCACCAATAGCTTGATCAATCGTTTTGGGTTCAACTTGTGATATCATGGCCATGTTGGTAGTGCTTTCCCTCAGAATTTCTGGTTCTAACGCCATCCTCAGTATTCCCAATGATTAGATCTGGACGATGATGTGTGACTGTTTTCCATCCTCTTGGAAGTTGCTGAGAGGTTGGGTCATACTCATCCTCTCCATGAGGACCGGGTACTTGAGAGGTTGACTGTTCATCTTCTTCATTTTTATCCAATTTCTCTAAACACAAGTCATCAAACTCATCAAAAATAACATGCATGGATTCCTCCACAGTTTGAGTCCTAAGATTATATATTCTATAACCTTTTGACGTTGTGGAGTATCCTAGAAAAATTCCTTTATCAGATTTTGGATCAAACTTTCCCAAATTTTCTTTATTATTTAGAATGTAGCAATAGCACCCAAATATATGAAAATAGGAAATATTTGGTTTTCTCCCCTTCCATAATTCATATGGAGTTTTGGTTAAAATTTTTCTAATGGATGCACGATTAGAAACATAACAAGCAGTGTTGATGGCTTCGGCCCAAAAATATTTTTCAATGTTAGCTTCATTCAAAATAGTCCTAGCCATTTCTTGTAGAGTTCTATTTTTTCTTTCAACAACCCCATTTTGTTGGGGAGTTCTAGGACAAGAAAAGTTGTGAGAAATACCATTTTCTTCACAAAGATTTTTAAAGGATTCATTTTCAAATTCACCCTCATGGTCACTTCTCACCGAGACAATTTTTGATCCTTTTTCATTTTGAATCTTTTTGCAAAAATGGTGGAATGCCTCAAAGGCTTCATCTTTTTGTTTTAAAAATAAAACCCAAGTAAAACGAGAGAAATCATCAACAATTACAAAACCATATCTTTTTCCACTAAGACTTGGAGTTTTGATAGGACCAAAAAGATCAATGTGAATAAGTTCAAGAGGATGATTTGTTGAAACAAAGTTTTTAGAGTGAAAACTACTTTTAACTTGTTTTCCTTTTACACAAGCTTCACAAACTTTGTCTTTTTCAAAATTAATTTTTGGAAGACCTTTTACTAATTCTAAACTTGCTAATTTAGATATAGTGTTAAAGCTTGTGTGACCCGCTCGTTTGTGCCAAATCCATTTATCTTTTTTAATGGAAACAAAACAAGATTTTGTGGGTAAATCATCAAGATAAAGTTCATATAAATTCTTTTTTCTAAAACCGGAAAAGAAAACTCTACCCGAGGATGAGTGCTTAACCTCACAAAGAGTAGGCTTAAAAATTACTTCAAAACCACTATCACATAATTGACTAATGCTTAGCAAGTTATGTTTTAAGCCATCCACATATTGAACATTTTCAATTTTTGCAGAATTATTCTTACCAATAATACTTGTTCCTTTTATTTGAGCTTTATCATTATTACCAAATGTGACTGATCCTCCATCCTTTATTTCTAATGACATGAAGCATTGCTTATCCCCTGTCATATGCCTTGAGCAACCACTGTCCAAGTACCAAGGCTTTCTTTTGTTGATTAGAGGATGGACTTGCATTAGAGTTTAAAAGGGACTTAGGTACCCATATAGCTTTGGGTCCTTGTTGGTTAGTTTTTCCTCTTGTGAGGACTTTCCTTTTGTGATAACAAATAGAATCATGATGCCCATGTTTACCACAGAATGAGCATGCTAACTTTACATTGGTAGCTTTCTTCTTAGCATGACAAATTTTGGAAGTATGCCCTAGTTTTTTTGCAAAAAGTGCATTTCGGCCTATCCTCTCGTTTTTTAGGCAATAAAAAGTTTCCATATAATTTTTGTTTTTGAGAGCTTTTAAACCCAATACCAGCCTTTTCAAATATTCCAGATTGAGACCCCATTATCTTTAGAAATGTTTCTGTAGATTTGACAAAGTTGGAAATATCATTTTTTAGTTCCCTAACCTCAGTTTTCAAAATTTCCTTTTCTGCATCCTCGTTAGGAGGATGAGTTTCAACTATTCTCTAGGTATAAGAGAGTAGGCTTTGATGGAGATTCATCTAGCTATATTTTGCCTTCATATCTTTAAAATATTCAATTTGCTACAAAAATGAGTTGCAGAATATTCTCAAAATTTTGTAATTTGCTAATGAAATTGTTCTAAAATTGCAGGGATTGCCCCGTCAATTCGTTGGATAAAAAATTGGTGAAAGGAAAAATTGTTCTATCCGAAGGATGTCAAGGGGCCATAGAGGCTTTTAGAGTAGGTGCTGCTGGTCTCTTGATACAGGGGACAATAAATCTATTTGCAGGACTCTGCAACAATTTTCAAAACAAATGAGTTAAGAGATACTTTGGCACCCGAGGTGTCCTCTTTCTCAGGAAGGGGTCCAAACAATGTTACACTTTAGATTCTCAAGGTATCTTTCATATGAATGAATAAATTAAATAAATCTCTATCAAATGAATTTGTTGTTAACATTTTGTTATGTTTAATATTGTAGCCTGATTTAACTGCTCCAGGAGTGGATATTATAGCTAGTTGGTCTCCACTTTTCCCAATTTCTGAAACTCTCAGTTATTACATAACATTAGAGTTCAATATTGTGTCAGGAACATCAATGTCTTGTCCACATGTTTCTAGTGCAGCAGGGTATATCAAATCTTTTCATCCTACATGGTCGCCTGCTGTTATCCGTTCAGCTCTAATGACAACAGGTAATTGAAATAAGTAGTTTCACACCTCAATCAAAATGTGCATGCATTAAGAAAACTAAACTTATCCCTTGCTTAGTTTAATTAATATTTAAAAAGAGTTGTCTTTTAGAAAGTTGAATCTTTATTATAAACATGTGAGGAGCTTAAATTACACTTTTTTTTTCTTTTGTATTAAAATCTTTATTCTCTTAAAAAATAAATACATTTATATTTCACTTGATTTTAAATTTTTAATACATTCAAACTTTTATATTTGTTTTGCCAATTTTTTATTTTCAATATTATTAGTGTATAGTACTTAACTCATTTTGTCAACTAAAAATATTATAAACAATAAAAAAAATTAGGTAAAACTTAAAGTTAATAAATTTAAAATTAATTTATCTTCAAAGTTATAAATAAATAATAAAGTACACAGTTTGATACAAATGATACTAATAATTATAGATTAAGAAGATTTTTCAAAAAATTTCTACTACTTTGAGGTCAATATAGTTTACGTAGTATATCTTCAGCTAATATAAAAATAAAAAAAACATTGTGTATGACTTGTGTTGCAGCGAAGCAGATGAGTTTCACTTAAAATCAAGATGCAGAATTTGCTTACGGAGCCGGCCAAATTGACCCTATTAAGGCTGTGAATCCCGACTTGGTGTATGATGCTACATAAATAGACTACATAAGCTTCTTATGTGGATTAGGCTACAACCAGTCAGTTTTACCGCTAATCACAGAAGATGACATTAGTTGCTTCGACACAGTAAATGCATCAACAAGAGATTTGAATTATCCATCCTTTGCTCTCAAAGCTCCACGCCCCAAACATCATCTAAGTGGAAACTTTAAAAGGACTGTTACAAATTAATGTTGGATTATCGACGTCGATATATAGAGCAACTGTGACAGTACATAAAGGACTCACTGTTTCAGTGAACCCCAGTGTTTTGTCATTCACTTCACTGAGAAAAGAAAACATATGTTCTCAGCATAGAAAGAAAACTAAAGAAGTCTATTAACTCGGCTTCTTTAGTTTGGGATGATGAAAATTTTCAAGTAAGCAGTCCAATTATTATTTTTGATGAACGAGCAGAGAAGGCGGGAGTACAAAATTATATTGTATAAATTTTATTTATATTGTAATTTTTAATTTATTATTTTATATTATTATTGAATAAATTGTATTCAAGAAATATTGTACACTTGATAAAAAAATAAAAATTCATATTGTTCTTTGAATCATGGCTCGTAATCTTTCATAAGACTCCCATATAATACTGCAAATAGTGCCACAAAATATAGACTACAAACAAAATAAATTATTAAAAGAGCATAGGTTTTAATGTTTTTTTTTTGTCATGATTGAGTTGTGTATATTAGGCCCATATCCTATCTTGGACTCTGTGTCTTGGTTTTAAAACAAAAATTGTGGTACAATATTTTGTTGTTGGTTCCATAATTCGATTGAAACTGAACATAGTGAGAAGAAGATGGAAGCACAAATCGTTGGCTTGATTTGAACGAAGTTATTTCTTTTAGTTTTGTTAGTGCAGATTAAGTGTCTAATTGGGTATATGTTATTAAATATTACTGGAAATAAAATAATGAGAGAGGAGTGTAATAACTTCAACTTGTTGACCTTTGAAAATGTAATATACATTTCAAAATATTGCTCTTAATGTATGTTCATTAAAATGTAATCTGCATCATAAATTTTTTCAATTGATTTCTAAAAATTCATTAGATAGTTCATTAAAATTATTTATAATTTATATAAAAATATTTTAACTTTATTTTATTTTTTATTGTATAAATAATTTATTTATAAATAAATATGTATATTATAAACGTATAATTAAATTATTTTTTCCTTGTGCGGCTCACATTTCCTTGTGCCCGTTGCTCATTCATTGCACAGATTGAACACTTGAGTGCACCATCCTCCAATACTCTATACCCCACAACTAACTCCAATTATGACTCACTCACATGCTCTTTATTATAATTTATTAATCACAAGGGTCAAAGAGTGGAGACTTTATCTCTTCTTTGACTTTTTTTTTGTTTATTAATGTAAGGAATATATGTTGTTGGATTTCCTTTATATGACATTAATTTTTGTAGCAGGTGTCGGTAAAAGTTGCCTTTTTTGTCTCTTTCTTGAGGAGATGGTCCTGTACTTAGTCGAATGGTTTATTTTTCTTCGTCGTTGATTTCAAAATAAGGACAATAGAGCTTGACGGAAAACGAATCAAATTGCAAATATGGGATACAGCTGGTCAAGAGCAAATTTATGCTAATATGGACTATATTTGATCAACGGACAGAAAAAAAAATGCAAATTTATATAGTATAAATTTTATTTATATTGTAAATTTTATTTCGTTTAAAAAATATAATTAAAGTTATCTTAATTTATCTTAAGCTTATGTTAATAAATTTTATTATATGTACATATTAATCAGTTAGTTATACAAATTAACTATAATAGTTAATTAATTGATTAATTAATTAATATAATAAATAATAATTAATTATATTAATAAATTTTAAGAGCAGTTATTAAATATTCAAAATTTAGAAATTATAACTTGAACAAAATAAAATTTGAATTTTTAATATGATATTTTTATATTAGATGTTTAATAAATATCCTAAAGACATTTATTAATATTTTTTTACATAAAAAAATTTGTTAGAGTCGCGTTATTTTTTTTTTTTTTGAAATGCAGTGAGTAATTTCTAGAAATAAAAAGAAAATGATGATTCACATTTAACGTGCAGTAAAATAATTGGAGCACAATACTTTAATATCGAAAAAAGATATCAAAGCTCCAATAGATATAAGTGGGCCCGGGTCACATTGTGCATCCACAAAGATGTTTTTGTTCTGACGCTAATATTCTTGCAGCGTTTGAAGCAGCAATTGATGATGGTGTTGATGTTATTTCTATTTCTATTTCTATTGAACAAATCAATTAACATTGGAAGTTTTCAAACGATGAAGACAAATATATCTACATCAAATTATCCACCTTGGTTGCTTTCAGTGGCTGCTAGCACTTTTGGAAGAAAATTTGTTACAAAGGTGAAATTGGGCAATGGTGCGGTTTATGAGGTATGTTAATTAATTTCATCGTGTTAGAATAATCTTTTAAAATTTCATATAATAATTTATGAATAGGTGTATAATAGTCATTAGTGTTAATTTATTGTAATTTTCTTTTTCTCCAAATTTTGAGAAAATAAAAATCAATCTAATTGTGTGGTCATAAATATTTTTTATTCTATAGAATACATTATTTTGATTAATATTGACATAAATTTTGGAGGACTCTTGCCTACTTAATTACAGGGGTCCACAATTAACACATTTATCTCAAGGATTCAGGATTCTTCCCATGTGGGGCTGCTGCTGTAATATTTGAATGTTAAGAGAAATACAATATTACATGAAATCCACAAGGTATAGATTTATTACTTAATTTTCAATGAAAAATAGATCTATTAATGCTGAAAATGAATAACCAATTGGGTTTAACGTTTAAAGGATCTTCAATCCAAATTATAAGTTTTATAAATAAAAAATAAAATCCAAATCAAATATGGAATAATTAATTACAGATTTTGTTGTTTTATTATTTATCAGAAACGTGTTTATAATTAAAAACATCAAATCAAAGAAGCAGTTATTGTTTTATTTTTTGACAAGAATTTAAATTTTTAAAGATGATTAGTTTTTAGCATATATGCGTGTTTTATAATTTAAAACAACATTAAGCTTGTGATATATGAGCAACCAAAACTTTCGTAGCCTATAAACCACTTAAAGAACAAGGTTTTATAACTTATAAATTTAAAACTGATATGTTATTTCATATCATAAATATCAAATTTAAAATGTATTCATACAAAGTAACCTTATATTCCTCCATTGATTTTCGATAACCATCAACATTTGAAAGTAAACTCCCAAAATTATTAAACTATTTTATTTCCTCGATGTAATTCCATGAAACAAATAATATTATATCTCATTATTCATCCTTTCAAAATTGCCTTATAAATTAAGAAGTATCACTCAACCGTTATAAACTTCTTTTTTTTTTTTTCTTCAGATGTTATCTCTTGTAAACACGCGAGTTAAGTTTTTCTTGGTTGAGTGGGTAATTTTTAAGTAGGCCTAAACCAAATTTTGAAAGAAAAGAAGAAAAAGTTGAAGTAAAAGGTGTATAATGGGCTTGGCCCTTTCTGATGAATAACACACAGAGTTGGGACTATTAGCTTTTGTACCCCCCATTTAAACTTGTACCCTCAATTTAATATTTTTTGAGTGAAATACCGAAAATAACCTTAAAAAAATCAGTAAAAAAGTCAAAAAAAATAAAAAATCAAAACAGTCGTACCCCACCGTTAAATTTCCAGGAAGGTTCACCATTAAATTGCACCATGGAAGGTAGCCCTCAGGGGTAGCGGCAACAACGCCGACAATTTGAGCCTTTTTGTCGACCTATCTCTCTTTTAAAAAAATATTCAAAAAAAAAAAAATAAACTACCGGATTTTTGAAATTTTCAGATTAACTACCGAAAATTTCAAACAACGAAATTTCCGGTGAACAGAAACAAACTACCGGATTTTTCAAAATTTTTGAAATTTTCGATAACTTCCGGAAATTTGAAATTTCCGGTATTGAAAATACAACTACCGAAAATTTCATTGACCAAATTTCTGGTAATTAATTTTTGTTTTTTGAATATTTTTGAGGTAATTTTTTTTACCGCTCACGTGAATGAATTTATGAGGGATAAAACTGGGTTTTTAACAAATTGGAGGGGGTACAAGTTTAAATGGGAGTACAAAAGCTAACAGTCCAGAATTGGTATTGGGCTGTGCAACACAATAGCACAGAGTGTCCAATTAGTGAAGGTTTAATTTTTTTTATTATACAAATTATATTTTAGATAAATATATTTTTAATTTTTGTAAAATATCAAATTTAATTTCTAAAATTTTTTAATCTAAATTTAGTCTCTATTTTAATGTTAAATAAAATTTTTTAGAAAATAAAAATATTATTTTTAAAACAAAATAAAAACTAAAAAAAATTTAAAAAAAATTAAAATCTAGAAAGTTGAGCATTTTTTATATAGTAGCCGTGAACAACTGCACAAGATCGAGAGAAAAAAGGGAATAATGGTGTGAGAGTTACACACTTACATCGACCATTGAAGAAAAGAAAAATGGTTTTGGATAGAGGATGGTTGTGTAGAAGTTAGTAATAAACACGCTTCGATTTTATTTCGTAATTTTAGTATGTCCTTTATAACATTAAGTTAGATTTTATAATTAATCTTAATAGTAGTCTTCCTTATACTTGAGTCATAGTGGATAGCGCATATCTATTTTTGCGGAGGATTTTTTTATTATTATTTGATTTTAATATTTATATGATGGCTATTTGTTGATTTATATATGTTAATTACTATATAGGAAAGTTTTGTTGTCGTAATTATTCTCTCACTTTAGAAAATCATCCGCCATAAAATTGTGGTGTATTCGATATATTTTTTTATGGTAAAATTATAAATTATAATTTGTCTATTTATTTTTATAGGGATAAGAATAGAGTACGACAAAATAGATTATACAATGTTTTACTCATATAAATGAATTTGTTTTCATGATTGTGTATCACGAATGAGTTAGAATTTACTCATATAAATCAAAATATGTAAATATATTGAACATTTTATATTTATTTTTAAATATAAAACACAAACTAGATGTTTATTTTTAAATATAAAACACAAACTAGATGATGTAAATTTGTACTAAATATGTAGTGTATGTTTCCATTCGATTGAAAAATAATTTTATAAAAATTGTTTTTATAAAGTTACGGTGAATTAGTGTGATTTTATTTATTTTATTATAAAACTAAATATGTATTAAAAATTTATTGTCTTTTTTATCAAAAATGTATTTAACAAGGTTAGCCAAAGTTTGTTTCAAAAAGATCTTTACAGAGTTAATTATGTTGAAAAAATAGACGGATAATCTCTATAAAGTATTTTTAATAAACTAATTTTAAGTAACTTATAAATTAATAGCTTATTATTTTCTCTTCTAATTTTATCTTTATTATTGTAATTAAAATTCATTTTTCTTATTTAAAATTTATTTATTATAATTTATAATAAATAATTTTAAAATAAATCATTATTTTTTATAATCTAAAGTAAATAATTTAAAATAATTTATTAATTATAATTGAAAATAAATAAACTAGTTAAATAAATAAAAACAACATCTAATTAATAAACAATCTATTTATTAATTTTAATTTAAACATTATATTTTTACAGAATGAAACACTAAAAATTTAAACTACTTTATTTAAATTCATCAAAATAAATAAAGTATAAATAACATCTAAATATAACCTTAATTCCTAGTTCAATTAATAAAATATTGTTTGGCATGACGTATTTTCTCGAGTTCAAACATCAATCCTCACAATTGAAAAAAATAAATATTTTTCTTTTATAAAAAACTAAAACAGTATTTAAACTATTAATCTTTTATTAACTATATATTGAATATATTGATTTTTTTATGATGGAAATATGTTCATATATTGAACTATATTTAACTCAATATTTTTAATTTTTGTATCATTCTATCAATTAACAAAAATTCAACTGCCACCATATTTAAGAAGTCAAAGATTTGTTATCCCTTTATACTGCTTCCTTTTCATCAAGAGGTCCAAGCCCAATTACACCAAACACTCTCAAGGTAACATCAAAAAATATATAGTTGTATATTATCATAATCTAAGTCAATGTTTTTTCTTCACAACATGTCAATATATATTAATCCTTTTCAGCTATTATTATTTCTTGCTGTTGCAGCATGATATTGCTGCCCGAGGAGTTAAAGTTATAGCTTCATGGACTCCACTTGACTCAATTTCTAAATTTGAAGATGACAAAAGAATCTTACCATATCAAATTATATCCAAAATTTCAATGTCATATCTTCATGCAGCTGCTCTAGCTGCATATGTTAAATTATTTCACCCAAATTAGTCTTCTATTATTATCAAGTCTGGATTAATGACGACATAAAATGATTAATTTTATTGATAAATAAACACATTATATATATTTAGATGACTTTAAGATCTACAACATGTTGATTTATAAAAATACAATGAATACCTAAATATTAACACCATGACTTCGTTTATTATACCAATTATATTAATAGCTACTCCGATGAGCTCAGCTAAAAATTCTGAAGCTGAATTCGCATATGACGCAAACAAATTATAGTCCTGTTAAGGCAAGTAATCCTTGTTTAGTATACGATATTAGCGAATCATATTATGCGAAATTCTTATGCAGGGAAGGATTGGCTACTAAACAAGTATGAATTCTTATTCAAGACAAAAACAATTGCAAGGAAATAATAGATAATGAGAAAATTGTGTACAACTTGAACCTTCCATCATTTGCACTTAAAATAGAGAACATGATTTTTTGGACTTATTTACCATAGAACGGTTACAAATGTTGGAACATCAACATCTAGTCATAAAGCAAGAGTAATGTCTTCAACTTTGTTGAAAATTCAAGTCGCGGAAAATTTGATTTTTGAATTTGATGAAAATTTGGATTTATTTGAAGATGAATAAAAATTCTTTGAGATTTTTATTAACAAATGTATAATAGATTTTGTAAAAATAGATAATGTTAATAATAATAATAATATAACATTTTAAAATATAAGAGATCAAATAAAAAAATATTAAAAAATTAAATTATAAATTAAAATTAAATTAAGAAACTAAAAAAGTAATAATTCCAAAATAATAATGGCTTGTAAAAGAAGTCATCACATTATGGTAATTAACAAATTAGAATGATGGGTAAGTTGCTTGGATTTACTATGTTGGCTTATAGTTAATGCATATAAGCCCGTGTGATGAGCATGTCTTCAATATATTAATGTAATAAAAACGTTTATGCTATATATATATATATATATATATATATATATATATGTTGTTTTGTGTGTTTGCACAACAATTTAGGATTAAGTTTGTTCATTCATTCATCTCCATATTATGCCCATGCTAGTTGACAACTAAAAGTTACCAATTGAATCATCATAGATTTAATTACAAAGAACATTGAAGATAAACATAATTACTGTCATGATACACTACAAGAGGCATTGTGGGCCATAAAGAATTCTAAATCAATTATATTCAAACAGAAAATGGCTAAAGCATACAACAAATGGGTCAGGTTAAAAATATTTGTTGATAGAGAATTAACTTGGAAAATCATTTTATCAATTGGGATTAGCAATTAGTCACCAAATTGAGAATGAATATGATTGTAGTTGTAACACCCTAAATCCTAAAATAATATATATAATAATTTATATCATATTTCTATAAAATTTGCAGTGGATAAATAAAAATATATTTTTTTAAAAAATAAAAATTTTATATTTAATTTAGAATATCACGTTTCTAAAAAATAAAAATAAAAACACTTTAAACTCATTTTATCCATTAAAATAGTACAATCTCGATAAGTTTGATTTAAGTATAATTACTTGATTTAATTCTAAAAACTTACTAGTACTTCTAAGGTTTTCATACAAAAATTTGATTCAAATTAAATAATTAAAATACAAATTAAAACTCTTATTCCCGATATCACCTATTAGAGTGAGGTTCCTCCCAAACTTGAACTTCAAGACTTATTAACCTGTAATAACTGCGATTTTGCAAACGCATGGCTCAACCAGTCAAACACAAACAACAAAGGAGGTGAATTTCGAAATCATGATGACAATACAATACAAGCAAGAATAACATGCAAACAATCATAATAGGACCGTATCATTACACAAATATTCCATCAAGAAAATATCACATTCAAAGGTCAAAATCACTCAAGGAAAATCAATAGATTTCACTGTAACATCAAATTGTCTAAAGAGAAATTATCACCACACACGATACATATTAATAACAACAAAACAATTACAATGAAATGGAATACTAGGCATGAGCTTAGACTCTACTTCACAATGTGTTACCATTCTAACTTTGAAGTATTTGGTTAGGAGGTTTGATACTATGTCACCATCCCGGTGGACGGACAATACAAATTGGCCATGTCCTCATAGATCCCCTCAACTCAAACCGAGACACATACGTGACAGTCGAGGTAAACGTGTGTTGCATGGTAGCTCCCGACATTTGGAGTGCTACCTCCAAGTCACCTAGGAATTCTGTAACACCCCAAATTTTGTAATAAACTATTTTATTAATTAAATAAAATTTTAAATAATTAATTTGATGACGACTATTATTTTAGAATATATGTTGATAAATTTCGTGGCTAATTTTTGTCATATGGATGCTTTCTATGATGTGCTAGTTTGATACATGTTATATTACATGAGTGATATAAATAATACATATTATATTTTATTATTTGATATATTTAAAAAAATAATAATAGTATTTTAATATAATATATATTTTAAAGAAAAAGATTTTATGCGATTTTACGTGTATATACGTGTACCAAATTAATGTAATATTTTTTTGTGCATTAGATTGATGTTAAGTATGTACGTAGTTATATTTCAATTATTTATAACTACTTTCTATTTTAAATTATTTAATTTATAAATAACTATTTTGATATGTTAGAAATATTGTGATTGACATGATGATTTTATACATCTTTATTGTGATTTAGTAATTAATATAAATTATTGATGTTATATTTATTTAATCCTTTTGACTATTTTATAAAGATGATAGTATTTTTATGGGTTGTTAACTAATTTTACAAATATTTAGATTGATTTGTTAGGTAGGCATGGGCTGTTAACTAATTTTACAAATATTTAGATGAGTTTGTTAGGTTTTGCTAATATTTAGATGAGTTTGTTAGGTTTTGCTGCTTATTTTCTATCCGCAGTTTTCCAAAACAAAAACATAAATAAAGAGACCTTGTGAATGGAAGGGAGTTGAATGGGAAGCCGTAGAACCAAAGAGTAGAATTCGTTATTTTGCACCGTTCTCCTTCACCGTAAGTCCGATTTGAGTGAAACCAACGCCAAAACGACTGTGTGAAAAGTGGCTATATTATCCACTGATTGGTTTTCTGATTTATGGTAATTTTCTTTGACCGATTTTCGAATTTAGTTGTTTAGAATATCTCCTCTTAAATTATTTTTGACGTTTACCCATAAACTGTCGAGTTAGATTGATTGAAGGACAAAGAGTCAATGAACAAAGGTTGTTTGCTCGTGGAATCGTATTCATGTGTGAAAGCTTCAAAATAAGGTAAGGGGTAAGAGAGCGTTTGAATTCATGAGTATAATATATTGTGAGATGAACGGGAAAACCGTATTTCCCAACGATTCATCTGGAGATTGCTACGTACGGTAGTAGCCCTTTGAAAGATAAATTGATTAATTTGAAATATGAGAATTGTGAGATTAAAATGTGAAATAGAAATTTTTATAAGGTGTTGATTGATTTAATTTTTGATACTTGTGTGGTAGTTGATATTTGTTATTATTGTGATGTTGGATGTTGAATGAAATTATGTGTACATGTTTGCTTAGATGAAATTATGTGATGTGATAATAAAATATGGATGCATGGTTTGATATATGCTTATGTGATGATAATGATGATTTTTGATTGATGATAGTGATGTTATAAAATTGTGATGAGTTTATATGATGATCATGATTATTTATGATTAATGATATTATAAAATTGTGATGAAAATATCGAAGTACCCCATACTTGATGAGATAGTGACGATTCTTAAATATGGTGCTCTTAATGGAGTAGTCTAAGCTAACGAGGGGAGAAAATAAATATGGTGAATTGTGAAGTGAAGATTATTTTGTCATCATATAGGTAGGGCTTAACAAGCCTAATGATTTTGGGGAAGTACAACTGAATGAGCCTGATCGTGGAGGGCTACAGTCGAACTGTAAAGTAAGACTGATAGACCTTGGGGGTACATCTAGTGGGGAATTCCTAAGTGGATTAGTGGGTTATTCCCTAAGGCCGGGAGCTACCGTGTAACACAAGAGTACCCCGACCGTCGCGTATATGTGTCTCGGGTTGAGTTGAGGGGATCTATGAGGACTTGGCCATTCATGAATTATCCGTCCACTCTTGTAGTGGCATAGTATCATGGCCTCCTAACCAAGTACTTCAGAGTTAGAATGGTACCACATTGTGAAGTAGAGTCTAAGCTCATGCATAGCATTGCATTTCCTTGTGATTGTTTTGTTGTGATTGATGTGTTTCAAAGGTAATATTATTTAGATGATTTGATGCGTATTATAATGAGATGATTATTTTACTTGGGTGACTTTGATGTTATAGTATGATACTATTTAATTAAATATTTTGATATATCGTAAAGTGATTATGATACGGTTCTATTATGATTGTTTGCGTGTTCTTCTTACTCATATTATACTATTAACATGATTTCAAAACTCACCTCCTTCGTTGTTTTTGTGTTTGACTGGCTGGGCCCTGCGTTTGCGAAATCGCAGTTATTACAGGTTAATGAGTCTTGAAGTTCAAGTTTGGGAGGAACCCCGCTCTGATAGGTGATACCGGGAATAACGGTTTTAATTTGTATTTTACTTATTTAATTTGAATCAAATTTTATAGGAATATGATAATTATTATTATATATATTATTTTGGGATTTAGGGTGTCACAAATTCCCCACTCAAATACCTCAAATGTTTAACAATCATGCCTTAAGGCTCGACAACAGACCGCCACGATCAGGCTCATTCAATTGTCCTTCTCTGATATCTCTAGGCTTGTCAGACCCTACCTATATGAAGACAAAATAATTTTGACTTCACAATTTCTCAATATTTATTTTCTCCCCTTGTTGGCGTATGATACTCCATTAAGAACTGTCATCTCAAACACAATCACAATTATTTCACCAATTGAGGTTGAAGTTCACAACATCCCTATCATTAATCATATCTCATTACATAAACTCATCACAAATTTATAGCATCACTATCATCAAGCATACATCATCACATAGGCTTGTCATAAATTTATAACATCGTTATTATTAATTATACATCATCATAATCATATAAACTTATCAAAATAAATGCAATTTTTATTATCACATCACATAATCACGTTTAATTAAACATATACATAAAATTCATTCAACATCTAATATCACAATAATATAAAATATCACACATTTAATAAAAATAAATCAAACATCACAATAATATCCAATACCACACATTTAACGAAGTTAAATCAATCAACATCTTATAAATATTTCTATTCCATATTTTAATCTCACACTTCCCATATTTTATGATTAATTAATTTATCATTGAAAGGGCTACTACCGTACGTAGTGAACCCCGAATGAATCGTTGAGAAATACGATTTTCCCGGTCATCTCAAATTATATTGTACTCATAAATTCAAACGCTCTCTCACTACTTACCTTATTTTAACACTTTCAGACACGAATACGATTCCACGAGCAAACACCATTTGTTCATTGATTTTTTGTCTTTCAATCGATCTAACTCGACAAAAAATCAATACTTCGTTATTTGGTACCATTCTACTCTGAAGTACTTGGTTAGGAGGCCAGATACTATGCCACTACAAGAGTGGACGGACAATTCATGAACGACCAAGTCCTCATAGATCCCCTCAACTCAACCCAAGACACATATACGCGACAGTCGGGGTACTCTTGTGTTGCACGGTAGGTCCCGGGCTTAGGGAATAACCCACTAATCCACTTAGGAATTCCCCACTAGTTGTACCCCAAGGTCTATCAGTCTTACCTTATCGTTCGGCTGTAGCCCTCCACAATCAGGCTCATTCAGTTGTACTTCCCCGAATCACTAGGTTTGTCAAACCCTCCCTATATGATGACAAAATAATCCTAACTCCAAAATCTACAACACATGTCTCAAACTTACTCGATCATCACAACTCAATAAGTTTCAATTTGACTTCATAATATTTCATCATTGTTTATCTTTATCAGTCAATCACAATAAAATCACAATATTTGGTTTACACTACTCACAATACACAATCCAATTGCATCAATCACATAATAAGGAATTTCAACAGGTGGCACATTTTAGTAATATCACAAATTCAATCAAATGACAAAAACATTCAAGTACATATCATTCATTTATTAACAATCAGTATAAGATTTCATGAAATCAGACAGAATGCACTCTTGATATAAATTCACGACAATTCTATAGGTTGCTAAATTATATTTTAGTCCTCATTATTACCATTCACATTTTATTAATTAATTATTATTACTTAATAGGGCTCAACTGTACGTAGTAAGCCCCGAATGAACATTTGGAAATTTCAGCATTCCCGTTCATTTCACATTATTTTATACTCATAAAATCGAACCTCATCCCACCCCTTACCTCGACTGAAGATTCCGTCCAATAAATCTGATATGCTAACGAGTCGTTTTTTTGTCGGTCGTCGTCTCTAGTAATCCACAAAGGAATTATAGCCACACAACCACCAAATACAAATAAATTACTTACTATGAATAAATAAAGAAATAAATAAACAACAAAATAAATAATAAATAAACAAATAACTAAATGAATAAATAAAATAAATAAATAAGTAAATGAATAAAGAAATAATAAATAAATAAGTAAATACGTTAATAAGTAAATAAATAAATGAATAAATAAGTAATAAAATAAATAATTAAATAAGTAACTAAATAAATAAGAAAATAAATAATAAAATAAATAATAAATAAATAAATAAGTAAATAAATAAATAAATAAGTAAACAAATAAATAAATATTAAAATAAATAATAAATA
>JBBPBS010000247.1:654381-667222 GCA_037974835.1 Cicer judaicum
TTAATTCAATTTTTATTGAAATAACAAAAGTAATATATATATATATATAATTAATATAATTCATAAAAATAGATAAATAAAAATTTTAAATTACGATAAAATTTTAGAAAATTCAAGCTCAAAATATCGATTTCCCTAAAAAAAATTTCTTTTATTTTTAAAAAAGTTATTTAATTATTTATTGAAATAACAAAAGTAATATATATATATATATATATATATATATATAATTCATAAATAAATAGAAATTTTAAATTACGATAAAATATATATACAAAATTTTATCTCAATTAACAATGGAAAAATTGTAGTGGTTCTAGTGTTTAGGATTGTTTTCTCGATAAATGAAAAACTTGAGTGGCAAAAAGTAATCTTAAATGGCTCACTTAATACATTTCTAAATCTAAAAAGTTTTGAAAATTTTAAAATCTAAAAAGTTTCTAAATTTTGAATTGTTCGAAACTTTTGAATATTCAAAAAATATGCCAAATTATAAAAACAAAATTATACTTTCATATGTATCGGAGAGTGACAGAATTAAGTGGGAGTTTGTAATAAAAGCTCTTTGAAATTAACAATACCGTGAATGATATCTCGAAAAAAGAAAGAAAAAAACATTCATATTATTTATTTATTTTTCTCCATTTCAAGTTTCCATTATTTATTTATTACTTGTTATAATATTTTATATTTGATCATCCTTATAATTAACTTGGTGCAATAAGAATATCTTTAGCCTCATTCAATGGTGCTTGAGAATGCTGAAATTGAACAGGAATAGTTGTTGAAAAGGTTAAATAACTATTTATATATATAATTTATTTTAAATATTATTTTTTAAAAATAATTAAAAAGTTAGTTATTGTTGTGGATTTATTAAGTGACCAATTAATCAAATTATTATTTAAATCAGTTAAATATTATCTTGGGATTTCGTTGACAACTTATTAGGTAAAAAGTAATTTTAAATTTTTTACATCAATCAAATAAGTGATAAAGTTACATTTGTTGTGGATTAATCAAGTAAATCTACATAAATTTTTTAAACAAAGCCATGCGGAAAATTTCTGAAGCTATATATATACTTGCTTGCATATATATTTAGCACTTATGCGACTATCAAAAGATATCATCTACTTATTGTACAATTCAATTTCATTAATAACTTTATTATTTAACTATCTCTTATAAATTTATCAATCATTTTAAAGTAAGCCTTTATTAAAATCTTGCAGATGATATTCTTGAACACATCACATTTAGCTAGCTCGTCACTATGCTTTTTTCAACAGATTTTTATTTCATATGTTTCCATACTTATGCAAACAACCATATTCATTTTGATGATTCTTTATATTCAAATATCAATTATTTGGACAAACACAAATTCCATTTTCATTTGGTTTCACCAAGATCCTGATATATCTGCATACGGTGCTTGCATTCTTTCACTCTCATAAATTAGCTTCTCGTCGCCTTGTTGAAGTGGATCATCATATGTATCCAACATGGTTTTCCATTGAAGACCGTGTTAGAAATTATGGCCTCTATTTTTTAAAAATTATATGAAATGACTTCACTAATTTTACAAGATTATTAACCAAGTTAACAATGACAGACTTAAGAAATTATTCAGAAACAAAGATTCACAAATACAAACATCCAAGAACAAACATTCATGCAATATCAATATAAAGAGAAGAGATAAAGGAAATCGTGCACCAGAAATTTATACTGGTTCGGCTATCAGTTTGATAGCCTACATCCAGTCCTAAAATCAACAATGATTTCAGCATTTCACTAGAATTTAACTTGAGTACTTTTTACAGACTTTCCAGCTTAATCACAGCCTATCCGTCCAACTCAATACAACTTCTGTTACAATACCAACTTATCCCTAAGAGCTACTCGCCAAACCCTCACGAGATCAAGTTGAGACTTCTTCTTGATGAACACAAGCACCAACCAAGATAGCCACCAGTTTACACCATTGGATTTTCCAGAAACTTCTATACAATAGTTGTTCTTACAAAAGAGATAAAAGAAGACTAAAAAGATTTGACTCAATCACAATAGAATATCTCACATAGAATTTGCCAATGTATTTTTAGTGAGATATGATAATCTTTTTCATAGTGTATTTCAGTTTTGAGTTTATGAAAAATGTATGATTCATTACTGAAAAATTGTGATTGAATTCGTTTATATGGTTTCATAAAAACATAAGATAAATCGATTGCCCAATCGATTTTATTAATGTGTAATACCAGCTTAATCAATTTCCCAATCGATTATCGCGTATCTTGTTTTTCTTGAATCTTGAAACTATATGAACTAATCGATTTGCCAATCGATTCTTTAAATGCATAAATCAGAAACTGATACTAAGTTTATATCCGAATCGATTGAATAATCGATTATAGGTGTTTTGTTCAAACAACGAGATCAAAACAATCGATTACTTCGTTGACTCATATTCATTGTCATAATTGATTTGGCAATGGGATGAATTCTGCTTGTAACTCAAACATTTACTTACGTCGATTTACAAATCGATTTGGCTGATCAAAGTGACTCAGATGTTTTACTTCAATCGATTTGCCAATCGACTTGACTGGTCACAGTGACTCAAACGTTTTAATCCAGTCGATTTGCCAATCGACTTGAATGGTCACAGTGACTCAAATGTTTTAATCCAATCGATTTGCCAATCGATTTGGCTTGTTATAGTAGCTCAGCTATTTTGGTTGAAATCGATGTGCCAATCGATTATGCAATATGTTTCTGATAAATGATTAACCAGTTTATTGTTTCAATCGATTACCTAATCAATTAGTGCAAAGTTTGCAACTTAAGAAACTTATTCCAATTGATTGTCCAATCGATTGCATTGATCGCAGAATCCACGTCTGATGAAAAAGTATTTTTGAATCGATTTGCCAATCGATTTACTCAGTACGAGCTTAGTTCTGTGAATTACTAACTCAATTACTCAATTGATGTGCAAATTGATTGTCCAATTGATTTGTCAAAATCCAGAACACAGGTTTTAATGAAAACCTTTAAGTAATTGATTTCCCAATCGATTCACTTAGTGAAACCTTTATTCTCTGGTTTAGACAATCAATTGTCCAATTGATTTATCACTTGATTTATTACTTGATTGATTACTTGATTGATTAAAACATGTTTTATGATTCCATTGGCAGATATTATGTGAGAACTCATTATGATTAAGTCTACCTAATGGACACTACTAACACTAGACACATTTACACATCATTCTTCACGCTGGTAGTATATCCTCCATTTTTGCTTGATTGCTTGAGTTCCAAGTGTGTAGTGTTTGATCATTATCCTGAAATGTTTCTCAATTTAAACCATTAGATCAATCAAATAATGCATGTATATTGTATGTTTGGATATTATATCTAAATCATGATCAAGGAGGCATATGTCTAGTATTCTCCCCCTATATCAAAGTCATGATCAAGGAGAAATATGTCTTACAGACCGTATCCTATTGTCTGAGTTCCAAAAAGGTCTAGCTCAACCTAACAACATTGTGGCCAAGGTTGGTAGTGGCCAATTTAAAACGATTATAGCCGCTATTAACTCGTACCCTGAGAATCATCAATAAATTTCACTGTAACATCAAATTGTCTAAAGAGAAATTATCACCACACAAAATACATATTAATAACAACAAAACAATTATAATAAAATGCAATGCTATGCATGATCTTAGACTTTACTTCACAATGTGTTACCATTCTAATTTTGAAGTATTTCGTTAGGAGGTTTGATACTATGTCACCATCCCGGTGGACGGACTATACAAATTGGCCTTGTCCTCATAGATCCCCTCAACTCAAACCGAGACACATATACGTGACAGTCGAGGTAAACGTGTGTTGCATGGTAGCTCCCGACATTTGGAGTGCTACCTCCAAGTCACCTAGGAATTCTCCACCCGAATACCTCCAATGTCTAACAATCTTGCCTTAAGGCTCGACACCAGACCGCCACGATCAGGCTCCTTCAGTTGTACTTCTCTGAAATCTCTAGGCTTGTCAGGCCTACCTATATGAAGACAAAATAATCTTGACTTCACAATTTCTCAATATTTATTTTCTCCACTCGTTGGCGTATGATACTCCATTAAGAACCGTCATCTCAAACACAATCACAATTATTTCACCATCTATGAGGTTACTTCAATATTCTAATCACAAATTCACAACATCACTATCATTAATCACATCTCATCACATAAATTTATCACAAATTTATAGCATCACTATCATCAAGCATACATCATCACATAGGCTTGTCATAAATTTATAACATCGTTATTATTAATTATACAAAAGAATAAGAAATTAAAAAAAATGCAAATATTCATTGTATTCCCTCACGATTCAATTTTGTTCTTGACAAAAAAATATTGAGTTGAGACATGTTAATGATAAATTGTAAAATTACTAAATTGGTTGGTATTTTAAATTTTGGTCTTTATTATCAAAATTGGTAAATAATTTATAATTAAAAATAAATAAACTAGTTAAATAAATAAAAACAACATCTAATTAATAAACAATTTATTTATTAATTTTAATTTAAACATTATATTTTTACTAAATGAAACACTAAATTGTTTGGCATGACGTATTTTTTTAATGATGGAGATATGTTCATATATTGAAGTATATTTAACTCAATATTTTTAATTTATTTATGATTCTATCAATTAACAGAAATCCAACTACCACCATATATTTAAGAAGTCAAAGATTTGTTATACTTTATTCGGCTTCCTTTTCATCACGAGGTCCAAGTCCAATTACACTGCACACTCTCAAGGTAACATCAAAAAAAAATATAGTTGTATATTATCATAATCCAAGTCAATGTTTTTTCTTCACAACATGTCAATATATATTAATCATTTTCAGCTATAGTTATTTCTTGCTATTGCAGCCTGATATTGCTTCCCCAGGTGTTAAAGTTATAGCTTCATGGACTCCACTTGACCCAATTTCTGAATTTGAATGTGACAAAAGAATCTTACCATATCAAATTATATCCAGAACTCCAATGTCATATCTTCATGCAGTTGCTCCAACTGCATATGTTAAATCATTTCACCTAAATTGGTCTCCTACTATTATCAAGCTTGGATTAATGACCACAGATAATGATTATATAAACACATTATATATATATTTAGATGACCTTAAGATCTACGACATGTTTGATTTATAAAAATACAATGAATATATAAGTACTAACACCATGACTTCATTTATTATAACAATTATCTTAACAGTTATTCCAATGAGCTCAGCTAAACATCCTGAAGCTGAATTCGCATATGGCGCAGGCAAATTATAATCCTTTTAAGGCAAGTAATCTAGATTTAGTATACGATATTAGCGAATCGGTTATGCGAAATTCTTATGCAAGGAAGGATTGGCTGCTAAACATCTACGAATTCTTACTCAAGACAAGAACAATTGCAAGGGAATAATAGATATTGCAAATATTGTGTACAACTTGAACCTTCTATCATTTGCACTTAAAACAGAGAACATGATTTTCGGACATGTTTACCATATAATTAGGGATGGGCAAAGTTCAATTCTAAACTAGAACCGTTTAAAAATTGAACCGAACTGGTTTTCAGTTTGAAAAAACTGAACCGAATCGGTTTTCAGTTCAAAAAACCGAACCGAACTGTTTTATAAATTGGTGCACTGGTTTTTTGAACCGAACCGGTTTAACTAGATTTTTTATTTATATAAGCCAAATTTTCCATAATTCTTTCTAAAACAAAATTGGTTCAAGTTTTTTTAAATAAAAACCGGTTCGGTTCAATATTTTCGAACTGAAAACCGGTTTGATTCGCTTCTAGTTTTAAAAAATCAGTTCAAAAACAGTTCAGTTCTCAATTTTTATAAACTAGTTCAGTTCAGAAACAGTTCGGTTCAGTTCAGTTCTGCAGTTTGGTTCAGTTTTTGGTTTTTTTAACGGTTAAAAATGTTAGAACAGCAACATCTAGTTATAAAGCAAGAGCAATGTCTTCAACTTTGTTGAAATTTCAAGTCATTAAAATTTTGATTCTAAAAAGAAATTGTATTTGATTTTACAGAAATGGATTAATTTTAGAGAAATGAATTAATTTTACAGAAAAGAAATTAATATAATTGTATCTACCTCTCAATGCCATACAAGTCAAGCGTGATATTGTATCTGAATTTACATAAATGAATTAATTTTGGGCTTTCTCTTTAAGAAGTTTGGATTCTAAAATTCCTTTTACTATCATTATTGAGTAGAAAGTTAGAAGCATAAGTCCAATTATTTGTGGGCCAAATAAAATTATTGTTATATCCAAAATACAAACAAAGGGATAATGTCCAACAATTTGACCCAGCAATTTGCTATTAGATTCTATACATTAAGTAGTGGGACAAATGATTGAGATACATAACTATAAATTCTTCTTGCCGTTGACAATAGTTTACATGTTTAAAATTGTGGCTTGCAACGCTAGTAGATTTTGAAATCTCTAAAGTGATATCGTAATTACATTATAAAATCATAGTTTACCAACTTCTCCTATGTCAACACGTGGAGGATAAAAAAATATGTTGATCAATTTTTAATGAAAAGAAAATATATTATTATTATTTGTAAGATGTTAAAAGACATAAATTATTGCAAAATAAGTTTTCATTTGAAAAAAATCAAATTTTCTTTTGGTCCAATAAAACTCTTTCACTATTGGCAAAAAAAATTACGATTGAGATTAACGTTTAAAGGATCTTTAATCCAAATCACAAGTTTTATAAATGAAAACATAGTCCGAATCAAACATGGAATAATTAATTGCAGATGTTGTTGTTTTATTTAGTCCAAAATTGAATCAAGCTTGATGAATATTTTTTGTAGAGAGAAGGTGGAGAGAATAGTTAGAAGGAGGTTTTAGAGAGAAGATAGAAGTGAAAAAATGAAAGAGGAGTGGAGTAATATATATAGAATTGGATTGGTTCTTTGTGGCGGCCAAAGCAGCCACAATAAGCAACGGCTATATGTCATTTGTGGCGGCCAAAACGGTCAAAAAAGCATGAATTTGTGGTGGCCTGGACGGCCACAACTGGCAACAGTCCTTTGGGCGTTTGTGGCGGCATTTTCCGCCACAAAAGGTAACGGATATAAATATTTGTGACCGCCTGAGTGGCTAGAAAAACAGTTTCTCCTTTATTATTTTGTGGCGGCCTTTGCAGCCACAAAAGATTGTATATATTATAAAATTTTGATAAAGATTGATTTTCAAATAAAGAAACAAATTTAATTTTCGTTCAAAAATTGAGGGTCTGTTTAACTTTTTAAAATATTTTTTATTTTGAAATTTGTGGTAATTTTATTTGTTAAAGAAAATATTAGTCATAAAATAAATATCTATGTATATTTCTAGAACTAATAAAAAATGTCAAATAATTGCTTTTATTTTATTTTTAGAAATGTATTAACCTAAATTCATACCCAAAAAACGCATCAACCCAAGGTATTATTGTTGGAAAAACCCCTATAACCTTATGCTCTGTAATCCATGCCAATTACATGATGAATAACCAAAGGCGGAAGCGTACCTGTGGAAATTGCCATTGATGAAATCCTAGGATGATGATGATAGAGTCAATGGATTGGGTGATCTTCCTCAGCAAAACACCCTGAAGACCTTGCTCTCTTGATGGGGATAGAGAGAACCAGAGAGTTTTCTCCTTAGGGTTTGTGAAACTGAATAGTCTTGTTGTGTTTGCCTTGGGGACCACTACCCCTATATATAACTATTATTAGTTATATTCCAAATTGCAGTATTTCTAATTCAGCCCCTCATTAAATTAGAAACTGCCTGGTATCTACACTATTAATTTTCATCACTATTATGCTCTTTAGCCATAAACTATTATATATTATTTGACCCCAAGTTTATTGGCTAATTATATAATGATCCTAACACACTTTATTAATTAATTACATATGTGACCCATAAATCTTACAATTATTAGTTCTTAATTCTATTTTTTCAAACATATTAATCAAAATATATTTTTCTTTCAAAAGAATTAATTAACTGCAACATCTCTTTAACTATCAAATTGTCAGTCGTATGATAATTATGAATCTCTTTAGTGGTTGTTTTAGATTTACTTGTATTGGGTTATGGCACTAGTACAAAATTGAGCTTTTAATACGGTAGATGGTTTATCTGCCACCAGAGTTAACAATTTGAGGCGGTGGCAATTTTGCAAATATGTGAAACTTGTTTAATGCGGTTATATTGAGAATCGACTTAATAGATACTTTGTGGATAAATCGGATATTTATAAACCACTTAACAAAATGAGGCGGTGACAATTTTGTAAATATTTAAAACTTGTTTAATGCAGTTATATTAATAACCGATTTAAGTCAACTGTGTATATGATTTAAAGGGAATGTAAAGAATCACTTTATCTTCTATCTTATTCACATTTACTCCACCTCTTCACTGCCTCGCAACAATGTTTCACCGGCACATTTCAGGTATGGTTGTATATAATTATATTGTTGATATATAATTTTTTATAATTATATTGTTGATATATAATTTTTTATAATTATATTGTTGATATATAATTTTTGTGAAGTTGATAAAATTATTAGTACACGTGCATTTAAATGATATCATATTATTTTATAGAAAAAAAATATATGTTAAATTCATTTTTTTTTCTAATTATTTTTTATTTTACCTTAGTAATTATTTGTAACAAATGAGATGAATACGTACAAGTATGGATAAATTTTTACAACTTACTTTAAAAAAAAAACTTCTAAGAAAATTTTTATTGTTGTACATTTTGAAGAAATAAGAAATCATTATTGGATTTGTTAAACATGACAAATATGTGAGTGTGACTACTATGTCATGTTACATATGTTTAACATCTTAACACAGTTATTTCATGGATGCAAGTACGTAATTTTTTATATGTTGTTATTGATTGTATTTTTTTATATTTGTATGATAAAAAAAATTATGATTCAACCGATATTGATCGTATGTTTTTTTTTCTTCCAGATATTTGATGACTCGAGATTAATTCACCCAGATCAAAGTGAATAAGTTCAAAAACATCGTGTGGATTTTATTTTGAAATTAATTAAAGAAAATGACGATACATTTTATTTGTAATCTATATTTTTTTTGTATAAATATGAGATATTATGATATTGTATATTTTGATTATTATATAGTTATATAAAATTGTGATTATAAGTGTAAAACTCTTATTTGAAATTTAATACGAAATATTTCAAGAATTAGTAGCATGAAAACAAAATGAGAAATTTATATAAATAAAAAATAAAAAAAAAATTATTATTTTAATTATATCTATTAAGTCAGTTGGTCAAAATATATGACTTACAAAAATGATGTATTATACCGAATTTACGATGTTTAAGTCGGTTAAGCTGAATAGACTTAATATGATGAAGCTCTGTTAAGTCGGTTCATGAAACGAGTTAAAAAATACCATATTTTTTAAGTCGTTTGTTGTTAACTCGAACACAAAACCGACTTAAAATGTATATTTTAACCGACTTAAAAAGGTAAAATTCTACTAGTGTGGATTTGATCATGTATTCGTTATATGAATTAATTTTGAATAATTGTCGAACAAAGATATTGAATATGTGCAAGTGAGGTTTTTAAAATAAATATCATGTACGAACAAGTTTTTATATGTATCATATATAAATAGTGTAAAAAAATATTTAATGTAAAAATGATTAAATTTTAAAAGACACATAATAGTTTGTATTTAATTAGGGACAAAATAAAAATAATTTTTTTTTAAGGAACTAAAAGTTGATAAACTTTTATAAAATGACTAAAAATAAAATAGTGAAATTTTATAGGGATTATAAACTTATTTGACCTTAAAAAAATATAAAAATAAAAAAATAAATATATATTATTGATACATAAAAAAAAAATATAAAGCACATATTTGTCAATAATAAATAAATAAGTAAAATATAAGACAAATATTTATCAGATATATATATACAAAAATACAAAGCACATCTTTGTTGTTTGTGATATATAAAAATAACATAAAATAAATATTTTTCATTGATATATTTTAAAAAATAGAATTGTATCAAAAAATAATTAAATAAATATTTATCACTGATAAAATATAAAAAAAAATTAGAATTCTAGTCGTCGTTTCCATTTGTTTGCATCATCCGTCAAGTTCTTCAGCTTTTTTATGAAAGATTCTTGTTCAAGGAGGAGTTGTTATAGCTGCTCCATTATGCTTGTGATTTTTTATCTTTGAGTCATTATCTTTAAGTTAAGAATAGGTTTGTTATTTAATATGTTTATAACATATTTTCATTATTTCTTCGTGCTAATTTAATGTTGTTTCTAAATATGCATATGATTACTTTAGATTTATTGTTAGTTTTTAAAATGGAATAAGGAAAAAAAATTGAATTTACTGATTTAATATGAATTAAATCAAGATATTTTGATAAATAGTGTATATTAACTAACTAATAATAGTATTTATGTCCATATAATCAAGTAAGAACTATTAACAATAGCATGATTTAACGGGACAATAAACCTATTAATAACATTAATTTACTTGAAAATCATGGATACTAAATCAGAAAACACGTAAGACCACTCTGTTCATAATACTACATACATACTTTAACATTTAGACTCACTAAATTTAATACTAATTACATTCTTAACTTTTTCTCGTAATCTAATTTTAGATATTTAATTTTATATACAAAATTGCATTTTTTATATTAAATTTTACTTTAACTTATTACTATAAAATTGTTATCTTTTTATTTTTATAACAAATATTTTGAATATATTTAAAAATATTAAAAATAATGATAAAATAAATCTTCACATGAACTATCTTAATCTATAATACTTATAAATTACTTACAACAAATATTCAAAAAAAGACAGATAATTTTTTAATGAAAAGAAAAGACATATTATAATAGAGGACAAAAAAATATAATCCTTTTATTCCTTCTTATTGATGTAATTATTAAATATACGAGATTGAGTTTTATTTAATACATACTGACTGGTGTAAATATAATGTAAGAGATTTGAAGTTTTATGGTCGGGCATCACACGATGGAGGGCAACAACATGGGCGACAACATGGAAGTCTTGGACAAATAATTGGGTCACAAATTCCAAAAGATGGACAACAAGGTGGTAAATCTTGTGTTCGTAAGCTTTGAGAGTTACCAGCCAAAGAACCTATAATAGCAATGACTAAAACCAATAATTTAAAGAGCATCTTCCACAATGTGGTCATTATAAATAAGTTTGGTTTACAAAGAAAAACAAATGAGATATCTTACAGTGAGTCATATGTTAAGGCGGTGTAAATTAATTTATAGACGAAAAAACAATACTCTAAAATATTATTTTTAGTAATTTTTAAATGTTAATATATAAGAATTAATTAGTATGCAATAATAGTATAATAATATTCTACGCACTCTGTCATTTAATCATTAAAATTATTTATTTATTTTACACTAATAGTTCATAATAAATAAACTCTATTATATAATTTATAAATTTATTGTATTAGGTATTTATATTCAAACCTTGAATGACTTTTAAAATTTTATTATTTTATTTGACTAGATTTTCTAATGATATTTTCTAAGAATAATTTTTCTATCTTTATTTATTTCATCTACTATCTATGTCTATGAATATATTATTATAAGTATTACATTTATATTTATAAAATTAAATTTCAACAAATGTTTATTCACTTTTGAGAGTGTATTTTTTTAACTTTAAATGACAAAGTTAAAAAAAAATAGTCTCACTTTAATTTAAAAGGTTTTTCATCTTCCTCCGATTCAAAAAAAAAATATAAACTATAATATCTTAAGTATTTTTTTACTTGATTTTAAGTCTCACCAATTAAATATGTCTAATATGCTTAAATATTTAATTACAAAACTTGTGATTTGAAGATGAAGAAATTAGGATTGAAGATGAAGATTGTTGAGTTTTTATTAAAAAATCTCGGGTTGAAGATGAAGATTATTGAATTTTTATTATATAACTTGTTTATTAATTAATTAGTTAGTTTTAAGTTTTTAATTAAATATGTTAATAAATAAATTTTAAATACTATTTAATCAACAACAATTACACAGTCATATTGTGGCACTTCATCTAAAATTAGTCATGTCACTATTTTTTTATTAAAAAAAATTCATAACTTTTTTAATAAAAATATTATAATTGACAATGGTATAAATCAAAAATAAATTATAGAAACTAAAATCAAAACAAAAGATATTTATAAAAACAAAAAACCATATTTAAACTTAAAAATAATTATATAATCGATTGTCATAAAAATGATCTTAATTTATATTTATAGTACTATAAGTGAAAAGTGACTTGTCCACTTAATTTATGCAAAAGTGGTCATCACGATTTGAAGGTGAATAAAAATAATCAACACTAAAAAGATGATTGATGTTTGCAATATACAAACAAAGAAAAAATCTAAAATAATTATTACAAAATTTTAGTTTTTTGGATGATTTAATATTTTATTTAAAAAATGAATTAAACCCTTATTTTAACAAAATAAAATATACTATAGACTTATTAAAATAAGAATAAAATAAAATAAGTAACGGTGAATTAATTACAAATCAAATTGGCCTTCGCAGGGGATTGGTGGTCTTTTTTTTTTTTTTTGAC
>JBBPBS010000247.1:667554-683122 GCA_037974835.1 Cicer judaicum
GTTTTCTTTAATTTTGTGTTTTTAAAACAAAAATAAAGAAAAGAAAATCTAAAAATAATATATAGTCTTTTTTTTTTCTTGCTTTTGCAGGAAATTGATAAGGATGGTTATAGTCAAATTAAGACAACATATTTAATCTTTGTATTGCACGTGAATTAAAAATCTATTTAATTTTTATATATATTCTCAAAATATTCAAAAAAGACAGATAACTTTTGAATGAAAAGAAAAGACAAAGATTATAATAGAGAACAAGAAAATATAATTCTTTTATTCATTCTTATTGATGCAATTATTAAATATATGAGATTGAGTTTTATTTAATACATAATGTGTTAAAACAATAATTGGAATCTGCAACTCAGATTAACCAACAAAACAGAAAATAAACAATTGCAGAGAAAAATTGAAAACGGAGAATGTTCTGCAAAATAGAAAAAACTAGAAACGGAGACTGTTTATCATTCTCCGTTTTCTGCAGTTTTATATAAAATAGTTTTTCTTTCTGCAGTTTTCTACAACCAGTTTTCTCTATCAATACAAACGAAAATAAAAAAGGATAAGGAAAGAATAACACCAAGAATTTACGTGTTCGGTCTCAATTGATGAGACCTACGTCACGAGCAAGCAAGCAAGATTAATTCACTATGAATGATTGAATGTTACAAGATTAAATTTTTCTCAAGATTGATCTCCTAGTATTTATCATTGTTTATGACTCAGCAATACTAGTCTTTCTCTCAATCTTTATTTTCTCCCTTTAATCTTTTCTCTCTGATTTTCTATGAATCATGAATTGCATATGCCTCACTTAGTTTTTCCACTCATGCTATTACAACAACACAGACATTGCTATTACCACTACAACTCTTAACACCTTTGCTGCTGCAATTATATTACAGCTTTATTTATAGTATACATGAGCAAACTAACTAACCACCTATCATAACTAACTTGGCCAAAGGTAGTTATAACAACCACTAAAATTTAACCAACTTTAGTTAGATGATTTAAGACACACATTCACAATTCTCCACCTTGACTCAATATCATAATAACTCCATCATTGATCTTGCTGCCATGGTACCAACTTTATGCTTTCCATGAAATAATATATTTGAGACATATCACCACAATTCTCCACCTTGACTCAATATCAGAATAATTCATTCATATCCTTTGTTCTTCAAGAACATCTCAAGACAGAGTTTGATCTTGAATTGGACCTATGCTTATTTCCATTTGATCATTTCCTTTCAACTCTTCCTCTGGCCACATTCAGAATTTCAGCATGATTGTCATTCTTGAACTCAATTCTTTGATAGCTTTCCTTTGTCCGGATGGAGGCTTGCACTTCTTCAAGAGTAATTTTTTGCTCTCTTTCAAACATTATAGCATCCTTGAAATGTTCATATGAACTTGGCAGCGCTCTAAGCAAGATTAGAGCTTTGTCTTTATCATCTAGCTTGACTTCTATATTCTCTAAATCATCAAGGATCTTGTTAAAATTAGCAAGTTGCATTGTAATTGGTTTCTCTTCATCCATTTTAAAAGAGAACAATTGTTGTTTCAAGAAGAACCTGTTTGAAATTGATTTAGTCATGTAGAGAGACTCAAGTTTAAGCCTTGGCTGCTGCCGTTGGTTCCCTTGCAACCTCCCTCAAAGCTTTGTCTCCAAGACACAAGATGATTGTGCTCTTTTCTTTTTCAATCAGTTCTTCCTTTTTTCGTGCAGTCATTGTTGCAGGAAGACTCGATTCACCCTTCAACGCATTCACCAAGCCTTGTTGTACCAGAACAACATGCATCTTTATCTTCCATAGACCAAAATCATTTTATCCATTGAATTTTTCAATGTCGAATATTGTGGTTCCAACCATTGTTGCTCCTTTTTCCCACAGACAGCGCCAATTGTTTAAACAATAATTGGGATCTACAACTTAGATTAACCAATAAAACAGAAAACAAACAATTGCAGAGAAAATTTAAAAACGGAGAATGCTCTGCAAAACAGAAAATACCATAAACAAAGACTCTTTATCGTTCTTCGTTTTCTACAGTTTTGTATAAAACAGTTTTTCTTTCTGCAGTTTTCTACAACCAGTTTTCTCTATCAATACAAACAAAAATAAAGAAGGATAAGGAAAGAATAACACCAAGAATTTACGTGTTCCGTCTCAATTGATGAGACCTATGTCACGGGCAAGCAAGCAAGATTAATCCACTATGAATGATTGAATGTTACAAGATTAAAGCCTTCTCAAGATTGATCTCCTAGTATCTATCACTGTTTATGACCCAATAATACTAGTCTTTCTCTCAATCTTTTTTTTCTCCCTTTAATCTTTTCTCTCTGATTTTCTATGAATCATGAATTGCATATGTCTCACTTAGTTTTTCCACTCATGCTATTACAACAACACAGACATTGCTATTACCACTACAACTCTTAACACCTTTGCTGCTGCAATTATATTACAGCTTTATTTATAGTATACATGAGCAAACTAACAAACCACCTATCATAACTAACTTGGCCAAAGGTAGTTATAACAACCACTAAAGTTTAACCAACTTTAGTTAGATGATTTGAGACACACATTCACATAATGATTGGTGTAAATGAAATGTAAGAGATTTGAAGTTTTATGGTCGGGCATCACACGCTGGAGGGCAACAACATGGATATCTAAGAACAAGTAAATGGCAAACAATCTCCAAAATCTGTACAACATGGTGGTAAATCTTGAGTTCGTAAGCTTTGAGAGTTACCTGCCAAAGCACCTATAATAGCAATGACTAAAACCAATAATTTGAAGAGCATCTTCCACAAAGTGGTCATTACAACTAAGTTTAGTTTACATAGAAAAACAAAGGAGATATCTTATCTTATAATGTGATATGTACTAATTTAAAGACAAAGAAACAAACTCAATAAAATTATTTTTAGTAAAATTTAAGTGTTAATATACATAATTTAATTAGTACGCATTAATAATGTAAAGATATTCTACATACATTATATTGACATTTAATCATTAACATTATTTATTTTTTCTTATAATTATTATTAAAGTTGCACGTATGAATGATTACAATATGTTGATAATATAAAATATTTTACACCGATAGATTATGATAATTAAACTCTAATTATAATTTGTAAATTTATTATATTTGGTATTATATTTAAATTGTTGAATGACTTTTAAAACCTTATCATTTTATTTCACTAGATTTTTAAATTATATTTTTTTAAGAATAATTTTTCTATCTTTGTTTATTGCATCTACTACATATTTATCTATGTCTCATAATATATTATCGTAAGTATGAAATTTATAATTATAAAATTAATTTTCAACAAATATTTATTTACTTTTGTGAGTGTAACTTTTTAATTTTAAATGATGGAGTTCAAAAAATATTTTTAGTGTCTCTTTAATTTAAAATGTTTTTCATCTTCCTTCAATTCAAAAAAAATATTATAAACTATAATTTCTTATGTATTTTTTATAAGATCTTTAACCTCAAAAATTAAATATGTCTAATACGCTTACTTAAATATTTGGCTTAATTGCAGTTTTAGTCTCCCAATATTTTAACTGAATCAATAAAATACTTCTCCCATTTTGTTTATCCCTAGTTTTAGTCCCTCGAACAAAATTTCAATCCAAAACTTATAAAATTTCATTTTTTTTGCCCTTATTTAAATCACATCATGCAACAAGATCTCGTTTTACAACAATTGCATATGAAATCTATTATCATAAATGATATGATGTGGCTTAAAAGAATGGAGTCTTGGGCATTCGCCCATCTCAACCACCTCAGCTCCCACTGCTTTAGGGATTAAAATTGAGATTAAACGCTTAACATTTTTATTAAGTATAATCTTTCATATTTTTATTCTTATTAGTTCGAAAATGTCTAATAAAATTAGAAATATTTTGTTCAATTTAATAATTCAAATTTTATTGGATAGTATAACGCAATTATTGAGTTCTGTAACACCCCGACCATTCGGCGTCTCATCGCAATCTCACTCAATTGGTAGTGGGATTGCGATGAGGCGGTACTTATCCCCTAACATTGCCGGTATCGCCGAATGGCCGGAGTGTTACAAGTTCAATCTTCGATCTTACTATTCCAAGTGTTCATCGATTATTTGTTGCTCCTTCCTTATTTTTTTCAAGAGGTGCTCTCTCGTTAAATGTGGTATCCGTAAATGGCATTGTTTGCTCCTCTTCTTCTGGCAGTAAAAAAAAAACAATGGAAAAAGAATTAGAATGTGAAAACAAAGTTAAAAAAAAAACTGAATAAGAAATTTTATCGTCGAAAAATTCATTAGTCTTTTTTCTGAACCAAAAATTTTATTTGAAAAAAATTAAAGTAGTTATTTTTCAAACCAAAATTTGATGGTCATATGTACAGTAATTTTCTTTGGGCCTCGTCTAGTGGATTCTTTTTGGTGAGATACATGATAGTGGTGTGTCCCTTCTGCTCTCCGATCTAGTTTTTTTCGATCTACTAATTTTTATTGATTAGTTATCCAAAAATATTCTTTAATTTATTGATCGGTCAAATCAAAAACACTTATAGTATATTTTTAACAAATTTCACTATTAGAGCAAATCATCTTTTGCCAAGCACTTGCAAAAAACAAAAATTAATCTTCTATCAAACACTATTTGTTTAAATGAAAAGGAAAAGTGAAAGAAAAAAACAACAATATTATTAAAAATTTACACTCATAGTTTCATTGTCGAAAAATTCAATAGTCTTTTTTCTAAACCAAAAATTTTCAATGAAAAAAATTGAAGTAGTTTATTTGGAATTCATCTAGTTGATTCTTTTTGGTGTGTCACATAAATGATTAAACGAAAAATGGTTATTTTTTATTTTAACATTTTGGGAACAAGCGAGTGTCAAAAAATTATTTTTTTTTGGGAAAATTTTTTTTAAATTTTTCGGTATATAACTTCAATTTTGGAAAACTTTAAAAAAGTTTTCAAAATATCACTCTGAGAAAACTTATTTCAAGTTTCTCAGAAAAAATACACTACCAGAAAACTTCAACGTGACATTTCCAGAAGCTACTGAAAGACTTCGTCCACGAGTTTTCCAGTAGTTATTTGATTTTTATAAAATATTTTTTAAATTAATTTTTCTATTATATTAGTATTTATTTAATTCATTTGATTTTAATTAATTTTTTTTTTTCTAGTAAATAGGGCTAAGATAGAGACACAAAGTTGTAGCAACATATATAGTAAAATACCCTCATATATAGTAAAAATGATTATTTTTTCATTTCAATATTTCGGGAACAAGCAAGTGTCAAAAAAAATCTTTTTTAAAAGTTTTTCGGTATACAACTTCAACTTTGGAAAACTTAAAGTACAAAAGATCACTCCTAGAAAATTTATTTCAAGTTTTTCGAAAAAAATACACTACCGGAAAACTTCGTCCACGAATCTTCTGGTAGTTATTTGATTTTTAAAAAAAAAATATTTTTTAAATTAATTTTTATTATATTGGTATTTATTTAATTCATTTGATTTTAACTAATTTTTTTTTTTTCTAATAAGTAGGGCTAAAGTAGAGACACAAAGTTGTAGCAACAATATATCTATCCACATAGATGATCTGACACCTCATATAGACTATACACAAGAAAGATTGGGAGCATGAGAGGAAGGTACGAAGAAGAGGATGAAGGTCAAATGTATTAATGATTATTTAAAATATATTAATTATGATATATTAATTATCAATTATTATAGTGTATTAATTATTTAGGATATATTAATTATTTAATGGTGTGTTAATTATTAATTTATGGTATTTAAAAAAATGTGTAATACATATTTTCGGTAAAATCTTGTCTTTTTCGAAAACACAGAAAAACTTGAAGAAAATTTTCGGTAATACATATTTTTTTATTTTATATCAGAATTTTTTTTTCAGTTTTTCGATAAATATCATATGTACAGAAAAATTTGTAAGAAAGTTCCAGAAACACTATGAATACCAGAATTCTTCTAAATAGTTATCCAAAAATTACCAAAAACTTTTACCTGTTAGAAATCGTTTTACTGTCTCAAAAAATAATAAAATAAAAAAAATAAGAATATTTTTAATATTTTCAAAAATTTGTAGGGTATAAATATAAAAATAGAAGAAGAGAGTAAATTTTTATTGATTAAGACATTAGATAGTGGTGTGTCCTTAAATAGGCTTTTTCAATCTACTAATTTTCATTGATGAGTTATCCTCAAATATTTTTTAACTTATCAATTGGTCACATCAAAAACACTTATAGTATATTTTTAACAAATTTCACTATTAGAGCAAATCATCTTTTGCCAAGCACTTGGAAAAAAACAAAAATTAATCTTCTATCAAACACTATTTATATAAATGAAAAGGAAAAGTGAAAGAAAAAAAACATCAATATTATTAAAAATTTACAATCATAATTTCGATATCAAATTTAAATATGATAAGTAGCAAATATGATCTCTTTAAGGCCATTCCTTCTTTTTCTTCTCACATGCATTCTCATTCATCACACATATTCCAATAAATATTGCAAGGCACGCAAATATAAACAAATTCAAATACACATACACATATATTTTTACTAAAGTTGACATAATTTAATATATATATATATATATATATATATATATATAAAGTGGATATTATATTTAATTATGTGATCGACAATGGTTTATTTGGATTTAATAATTGAATTTATATACTAAGATAAATCTACATCATAAATTTTTTCAACTGATTTCTAAAAATTCATTAGATAGTTCATTAAAATTATTTATAATTCATATAAAAATATTTTAACTTTATTTTATTTTTTATTGTATAAATAATTTATTTATAAATAAATATGTATATTATAACCGTTTAATTAAATTATTTTTTCCTTGTGCGGCTCACATTTGTGGGATTGGGACAATTTCACCTTCAATTTTAGTAAATCAAATTAAAAAATTCCTCTATACCAAAAACATTAAATTAAATAATAATCATATGATTTTTTGGATAGAGACCCTGCACTTTACCTTCTCATCACTCCATAATGGCTCAAAATCCTAAGGGCAGGTTCAATTATAATTATGTCTATTATCTAACTAACTATGCATGCGTGTTTCATAATAAAAAAATTATTTATGATAATTACTCGTGTTTTGAATAAAATTCAGCATCCAGCAGCTAGATCTAGTTTTTCCTATATATGCATAAAGATTAATTATTAACATTAGATATTAAAATATTCATCCAAACAGTGATTTTAAAAGAGGAGCAATCAATCCTACACAGCTACAAAAAGAGCTTTAATGGATTTGTTGTGATGTTAACAAAAGATGAGGTGGAAACATTGGCCCAAACTAAGGGCATACTCTATCATTTGTATTAAATATTAAATATTAATCAAATTTTTATTGATTTGTTTGTAAAATAAAATGAAAAGTAAAAAAAATAAATAAATAAATAAATAAATAACACGTTTTCACCTCTTACTTTACTGCTCTACTCAGAGCAGACCCAACCATACTATCATACCATTATTTGATATCTTTCTTTTTTACTAAGTTTTCAAGTTGGTTAATTTTAAATGCTTTGAAACTTTTTTTGTACTATAAATAGAAGTAATTAAATAATTTGAAAGGGAGACGTTTTAATTGGTCAGAGCATACAGAATTCGATCCCCCATTTTGGGTATTCGATTCAATTTGAAAATTAAAAGTTTGAGAGAGGAGAGAGATCGAAAGTTCCATAATTGAGTAGTAGATAAAGTATGTATTGGTATAATTTTTCGTTATCTTTTGATGAGTTCAAATGTTAACTTAATGTATTTAATATTTTAAAATTAAAAGGAATTATAATGTTAGAATATTTATCTAATTATTGCTTTCGGGATCCTTCAAACTTCCATCAAATAATATCAAAATCATAAAAGTTAGTAAATTGTAGATAAATAATCTCATTATCAACAAAAGCCAAAATAAGTTGCAGCAGAAAAATCAAATAAAAGAAGAAGCAGAATAATCAGACACAAGATTTCCATTTTAAATTTTAAGATACTCTTTAAATTTTAAGATGTTAAATGCATAACTTTTTTTAAAGTATTTGCTGACATTTTTCATCTTTTTATATATATTTAATAATTCATAAAGCATAAATCTTTTATGTTGAATTCAGATATCATCATATACCTTAATATATATTAATATATATACTCTTATTTGTTTTGAGAGATAAAAAAAAGGAGGAGAGAAAGCACTTCTCTCATTTGGAGCAGGAGAAAAAGCTTCAACTTTATTTTTTTATAAATTTGTCTTTGTTTATCCGTAAACTGTGAAATTTGCCTCTACGGAATTTTTGTCTCACCGTATATGAAGGCGTTAGTCTCTTTTTTATTTTTTTTACCATGTTTATTAAACGAATTTGAAAGGTATGTTGATTACATTATGATAATAACTGTTATTAATTTAAATTGAAAATTAATACAAAAATTAAAATAATCTGTTAAATTATTAAAAATTGATCCAAGTTATTTAATAAATTGATTAAATTAAATTAATTTAAATAATAAATGAAATTAACTTTGATTTGAAGGTTTTATAATTAGGAGCATTTTGATATTTTTAAAATAATTAATATTTATCTCTATTTTTTTTCTCTTATACTAAACAATAATTTAAATTTACTTTATTTTTCATTTATTTTTTATTCTTACACTTTATCTTTCTTATTTATTTTTTCACAACTTATCTCCATATTGAATTACATTCGTCCCTTTACAAAAGAATAAAAAATGAAAAAAAAAAGTGTAAATATTCATTTTATTCCCTTACATGAAAAATGAGATTCAATTTTGTTCTTCACAAAAAAAAAATTTGAGTTCAGACATATTAGTGATAAATTGTAAAATTACTCGAATTCAAACATGAATCTCGCAATTGAAAAAAAAATTATATTTTTCTTTTATAAAAAACTAAAACGGTATTTAAACTATTAATTTTTTATTAACTATATATTGAATATATGATTTTTTTTTATGATAGAAATATGTTGATATATTGAAGTATATTTAACTCAATATTTTTAATTTATTTATCATTCTATCAATTAACAGAAATCCAACTACCACCATATTTAAGAAATCAAAGATTTGTTATCCCTTTATACTGCTTCCTTTTCATCACGAGGTCCAAGTCCAATTACACCAAACACTCTAAAGGTAACATCAAAAAAAAAATATAGTTGTATATTATCATAATCCAAGTCAATGTTTTTTCTTCACAACATGTCAATATATTAATCCTTTTCAGCTATAATTATTTCTTGCTGTTGCAGCCTGATATTGCTGCCCCAGGAGTTAAAGTTATAGCTTCATGGACTCCACTTGACCCAATTTCTGAATTTGAATGTGACAAAAGAATCTTACTATATCAAATTATATCCAGAACTTCAATGTCATATTTATTGCATATGTTAAATCATTTCACTCAAATTGGTCTCCTACTATTATCAAGTCTAGATTAATGATTATGATTAATTTTATAGATAAATAAACACATTATATATATTTAGATGACCTTAAAATCTACCACATGTTGATTTATAAAAATACAATGAATACATAAATACTAACACCATGACTTCATTTTATATTAACGGTTACTCCAATGAGTTCAGCTAAAAATCCTGAAGCTGAATTCGCATATGGCGCAGGTAAATTATAATCCTGTTAAGGCAAGTAATCTAAGTTTAGTATACAATATTAGTGAATCGGATTATGCGAAATTCTTATGCATGGAAGGATTGGCTACTAAAAAACTACAAATTCTTACTCAAGACAAGAACAATTGCAAGGAAATAATAGATATTGAGAAAATTGTGTACAACTTGAACCTTCCTCATTTGCACTTAAAACAGAGAACATGATTTTCGGACGTGTTTACTATAGAATGGTTACAAATGTTGGAACAGCAACATTTAAATATAAAGCAAGAGTAATATCTTCAACTTTGTTGAAAATTCAAGTCGTTGAAAATTTGATTCTTAAAAAAATTGTATCTGATTTTACAGAAATTAAATTAATTGTATCTTCCTCTCAATGCCATACAAGTGAAGCGTGATATTGTATCTGACTTTACATAAATGAATTAATTTTGGGCAATTCCTTCTACTATCATTATTGAGTAGAAAGTTAGAAGCATAAGTCCAATTATTTGTGGGCCAAATTAAATTATTGTTCTATCCAAAATACAAACAAAGGGATAATGTCCAACAATTTGACCCAGCAATTTGCTATTAGATTCTATACATTAAGTAGTGGGACAAATGATTGAGACACATAACTAAAAATTCTCCTTGCCGTGTGCAAGTTGAATGTCAAAAGTTGACAATAGTTTACAACATGTTTAAAATTGTGGCTTGCAACGCCCGTAGATTTTGAAATCTCTTAAAGTGATATCATAGTTTACCAACAGCTCCTATGTCAACATGTGGAGGATAAAAAATATGTTAATTACCTTTAATGAAAAGAAAATATATTATTATTATTTGTAAGATGTTAAAAGACATAAACTTTTGCAAAATAAATTTTCATTTGAAAAAAATCAAATTTTCTTTTGGTCCAATAAAACTCTTTCACCACTGACAACAAAAATTACAATTAGATTAACGTTTAAAGGATCTTCAATCCAAATCACAAGTTTTATAAATGAAACGTAGTCCGAATCAAACATGGAATAATTAATTACAGATATCGTTGTTTTATTATTTACTGAAAACCTGTTTATAATTAAAAGTATCAAATCAAAGAAGCGGCTACTGTTTTATTTTTGACAAGTAGTTTTTAGCATATATGTCTGATTAGCTTTTAGCATATATGTCTGATTTATAGTTTGAAACCTATTCATTTATTTTTTTAAAATAATTCATACACAAAACTTACCATTGATCATATGTTCTTTTGATAAGAGAACAACATTAAGCTTGTGATATTTGAGCAACCAAAACTTTCAAAACCTATAAACCGCTTAAAATTAAGGTTGCATAACTTATAAATTTAAAGAAGAAATATTATTTCATATTATAAATATTAAACTTAAAATACATTCATAAAAAGTAAACTTATATTCCTCCGTCGATTTTTCAGACGACAACTATTCACATGTTAAAATACACTCTCAAAATTATTATATCTCATTTATTTATCTTTTCAAAATTAACTTATAAATTAAGAAGTGTCGGTCACCTTTTATAAACTTTTTTTTTTCTTCATATTTTATCTCTTTTAAACATAGTTGTTAAGTCTTTCTTAGTTGAGTGGGTAACTTTTAAGTAAGCCTAAACCAAATTTTGAAAGAAAAGAAAAAAAAAAAATCAGTAAAAAGTGTATAATGGGCTTGGCCCTTGTTGATGAATAAAAGGGAATTCTTTTAAATTTTTTAGTTTTCAACTTTTAATCCCTAAATCATATAACACATAGTTGATATTGGGCTGTGCAACACAATAGCAGAGAGTGTCTAATTAGTGAAGGTTTGATTATTTTATAAAGTAAATTATTTTTTGGTTAAATATATTTTAATTTCTACAAAATTAAACTTTTATCAAGTTTAGTTTCTAAATTTTTTATTCAAATCTAGTCTTTAGTTTAATTAAAAAAAACTTCTTTAGAAAATATAAATATCATTTTTATAAATAAAATAAATTCAAAATAGAAGTTAAGGATAAATAAATAAATTAATTAATTAATAACTAAAAGTTGAACATTTTATTTAAAGAGTAAAAGTAAAATTTTGAAATGTTATAGAGATTAAAAAAAAATATATACACCATCTTTCAATTATTAAAATTATATTTCCTTTACTAAGATTTAAATTATATCTTTAAATAAAAAATTTAAATCATTTAAGACAATTCGATAGTACAACAATGATGTGGCAGTCAAACACTTACGCCCACCATGAAGAAAAGACATGAAGAAAAGAAAAATGGTTTTGGATAGAGGATGGTGGAATTTTTTTCTAATAACTCAGTTTTTTGTTAAAAATTATTAATCTATTCTATTTTCAAAATTATATATTAATATATCTTTTTTTTCTCTCTCTTATAAGTTGTTTTTATAAATGTCGACTTCTTTAAACTATTTTTTAAAAAATCAAAATTCAATTTTTTTTTTCAAATTAGAAAAAAAACTATAGATATATATATATAATTCATATAAATACATAAACACAAATTTTAAATTATTAACTATAGTTGTTTGTAACATAATTAACCGACATAATTTGGATTTTCTTGATATTTTTACAATTAATTTTATTTTTTTATATTATAAAATAATATGAAATTTAGCGATACACTTCGTTATCAAAAATTGACCACATGACCATTATTGAAGTAATATATTAAAACGTTAACTTATTTCTTCTTATGTATATATTAATAACAAACCTGATATCTAGCAATTTAAAAAAGTGATAACGATATGTACTGTTAAAAAAATTGAAAAAGTATCAAAAAAATGCAGATTATGTCGATTAACTGGTTATACTCGAAAATATTGTCCAAATATTATAGATAAATATAGTCAATCTATGTAATTTAAAAATTATATTTTTTATATTTTTATGAATTATATATATATTTTAATTTGAAAGAAAATTGATTTAAAAAAATTGATTTACGGAAGTTGTCTTTACAAACACGGACTTTTTTAAAGAAGTTGTCATTTACAAAAGCCACTCGTAAAAAAAAAATTTTAATTATATATTAATTTATAATTTTAAAAAGCGAATAAATTGGTAACTTTAAAAAATAAAAAGAGTATTGGAAAAAAAAAATTCCGAAGATGGTTGTGTAGAAGCTAGTAAACACGCTTCGATTTTTTTTAGTAATTTTAGTATGCTGTTTATATTATTAAGTTATATTTTGTAATTAATGTTAACAGTAGTCTTTCTTATACAGTTATACTTTGACTCAGTTTAGTCGATAGTGTATATCTATTTTTGTGGAGGTTTTTTATTATTATTTTATTTAATTCTTTATACGATGGCTACTTGTTGATTTATATATGTTAATTACTAGGAAAATTTTGTAGTAGCAATTATCCTCTCACTTTAGAAAAGTTGTGGTTCATTAAATATGTTTTTCTATTGCAAAATTATATATTATAATTTGTTTATTTATTTCAACCATTAGAGAGACACATATTATACATTATTTAAGGAGAATTTTATTGGAGGGGTAAAAATATATTATGACGAGATAGATTTTGTAATGTCTCATTCTCTATTATAAAAGTGTTAGCTCAAATTTTAGTTTTATTTCTGTTCAAATGTTCAATTTTAAATTTTAAAGTCTAATCAGCCTTTTCCAAAAATCGACAAAATTATTTTAAAAATTTACTTTACTATTATTTTATGAAAATTTAATTTTATAAATAGACAAATAAGTTAACATAACAACAAGTTTGATTTTTATTTTTATATTTAATATTATATTACATAATATTTAAATTCTATTTTAAAAAATATCTTTAAATATTTTAAACATTTATGTCGAACAATATGTTTAAATTAAAAAAAATATTAACAAATTTATCATTTAACAAAAAAAAATCTATTATGAAAATAACTAAAAGGAGAGTAAGATATACAAGAAGGTAGACAAAGATAACAATATCATCTTTATATTGTGTTCTTCAATGTGTATATTTTACAATTATACATGATTTCTATTTATATTTATAGGTAACAAAAAACATGTAACTTACACAGACTTTAAAAGTCTAATATAATTTGACAATGTGTATTTTCGTTGAAAGAAAAGAGAAAACAGAATGAAAAATATGATTTTAACAATTGAGTCTGAATCTTGATAGTAACAAGTATTGAGAAAATAAATAAATATAAAAATTTAAATAACTATTAAAATAAAATAACAACACTTTTCAAAATAAATATTTAAATTATATCTCACAACGTTTTAATATTAGTGTAGAAGAAAAGAAAAAACAAATGCAAATTTAAATTGTTTCTAATTGATATGATTTATAAACAATTTGAGTTATATATAGTCTTAAGTTCACTTTTCTTTTACTGTTTTAAATAATGTGGAACTTCTTTACTAAAATATGATATGGACGTTTTTATGGTTATGCAGCGTTGTATAAAAATTGATTAACAATTGAAAAGTTGTGTTGGTTCTAGTGTTTTAGGATAAATAAAAAATTTAAGTGGCAAAAGGTATCCTAATGACTCACTTAATATAGATATAATTTAAAATTTAAATTTGAATTTTTCGTCAAACACCGTTACAATTGTATCAACTACTCTTCAAGACAATTTTACTCTTTTAACCATTTATATTAAGTTTTAAAGATTCGAAAGTTTTTATATCTAAAAAGTTTCGAAAGTTTTTAATTTTGGAAAGCTTCGAAAGTTTCCAAATATAGAAAGTTTCAAAAAAATTCTATTTTAAAAGTTTTGAAAATTATAAAATTTTCTATTTCGAAAATTTCGAACAAAACTTATGAAATTATTATTTCAAAACTTTCAAATATTTTAAAAATTTATTAAAATAAAAAAAAGAAAAACAAAATTTAATTTCATATTAATTGAGGGTAATATGTTTAAGTGGAAGGTACCTATCAGGATTAAGTGGGAGGTACGTTGTACAAAATAATTGGAATTGATGATAGAGTGGGGTTTTAAATTGATAAACAAGCCCAAAAATATGATAATCAATTTGCTCAATTAATTAAATAATCAATTTTCTTGGCAAAGTAATTAATTAACTTTTAACAAAACAAAAATCAATGGGATATTAACTACCCTGTATTGTATTTATGTCCAACTATTCAAACATCTCTATCAATTAATCGTACATAAGACCTTAAAACAAAACAAAATAAAAACCTAAAATATTTACTATAAATACAAGTAAATATTTAATTTAAAATTATTTACCAAAAAAGACCAATTTAATATTAGCTAAATATAAACAAAAATTACAAAAAAAATTAAATGTTTATTATAATCTTTTGAAATTAACAACACAGTGAGTGAATGATATCTCGTCAAAAAGAAAAAAACATAGTAAATAAGTATAGTACCAAGAAAAAAATAATGAATGTTGTGGATTCTAGACAATAAACAATTATCTAAATATTAATTCTTTGACCGCTATGGTTAAATATCTATGTTTCTATAGATATATGCTCTTTACTTGTTAAAAAAAACATAGTATATATGTCCTTACATTAAATATTTGTTTCCTTGATATCTAAGATATATAAATATTAGGATGTCTCCTTTTCATAAATAAAAGGAAATTTTTATTAGAAAATATGACTTTTGTAAAACATAGAATGTTAAGGATCCTAATAAAAAAATCTCTAAATGTTAATTATTTCGAACAATATTTGGAATGTTATGGAATATATAATTCCTTTTATTATCAATATTAATTTTTTTATTAGAAAATATAACTTTTGTAATACATGGAACGTTATGGATTCTAATAA
>JBBPBS010000247.1:683207-693949 GCA_037974835.1 Cicer judaicum
AAATCTTAATTATTTGAACAATATTGGAATATTGTGTGAGTATTTAGGTAGTGATTGTCAATTTACAACTCCACCTACATAACAAAAAATATATGATTCTTTTAATTGAATATTTTGTTTTTTCTTTCATAACTTAAATACTAAATAGGATTAGTTTTCTTAATAGATAAATTATTGTGTAATTGAACTTAATTTTGATCTTATAAATTAATTAAATATTTAATAGAAAATTAAAATTAACAAATATATTAACTAAGTTTAATTTCATTTCAAGACAAAATCATTCATTTGAATACCAACTAACATAATTATTTATTATATTTTTTTTATATAATTCGACTAAACACTGAATTAGTAAGATTTTATTCCTCTAAAAATTAAATAGTTAAAACAAATTAACAACACATTGAATGTTGTGTGAAATTTTAATTATTTGACCAGTATGGTAAAATATCTATGTTTTCCATATATACAATATGTTTGGAATCAATATGTTTTCCTTCCTTTTGTTTTCAATATTATTTTCCTTATATCATGAGTTTTTATTCCATTAATATCCTAAGATACTAAATACTATATAGGATCTTTTCTCTCAATCAAAAAATTCTCCCCGCATATTGGACTTAAATTTTGGAGTTTATAAATAGCACACATTTCCAATACATCTTTTTACCAAGAATATTGACAACAAATTAAGTTTGATAACATATCTATAAACATGGATAACAACAAAAATCAAGCATGGTCTTCATCTTCATCATCGACTGTGAAATTTGATCAACTTTTCGGTCCCAAGGACTCTGCTTCATCTTCTTCCTTCTTTGGTTCCATTTTCCCACCACCACCATCTGTATGTGTGACCACAAATTTCTTTTTATTTTTTCTATAAATTATGAAAATTAATTAATTAATACCAACCAAGTATACTTCTAATTATACTTTAATATTAATATTTTGTTTCTCTATCTAAAATAAAAATTAGGCTATTCTTTTTTTATAACATTGAGATTCATGAATCTCAGTAATTTTGCAATCATCTGATCCGCATAGTTATATGAAGAATGTAATTAACATGTCATTCAAACTCTAAAAAAAATTGTAAAAATATTAACTTAACTGATGACTAATATTCTTGACCAATTGTTTTTAATTTGTTAGGTAGAGGGAAGAGGATCAAGAACTCAAGAAATGGGAAGCAAAAATTTTGGAGCACAAGGTTCGTTTAGAAATTTATTAATTAATATATAATATAAAGATTTTAATTTTTATATAGATATATTTTATCCAAAAAAATTATATACTATTATATATTACCAATTTAAATAGATTTATGAAAATACATAAAAATTAAATTCTAATTAAAAAATTATGTTAAATTACACTTTAAGTTCACTAAATTATTTTTAGATTTCACGTTGATCTCTTAAGTTTATTTTATTTTATTTTGATTTTATATATTATAAACGTTAAATAAAAATATTAAAATGTAACAAAAAAAAATACTTAAAGTTGGTTTGGTTGGAGGTGGACAAAGGGGTTAAATATTTTAAACAATACTCCCTTTATCTAAAATTAAATTAAATACATAATTTTTGTTTTCTTTAATTAATTTTTGTTTATATTTTAGAATGAAGTATTATGTGTGTGGCTCAATTTTTAAAAGAAGAAATGAGTTAAATTCTTTTAAAACCTCATTTTTCTTTTTTTCTTTTTTATTTTGAAAGATTTCGAAAAGAGAGAAAAAGTGATTAAATACACACAAATCATTAATTAAAATATTTCTCATCCCCTTGAATCAAATGCTCTTTTAATTAAAATTCATATTCTTGTATCCTCTTTTGAACCTTAGATAACTATTTTCCTCCTCCATTAAAATATTTTTCGTTTCCTCTATTGAACTAAATAGACCTTAAATGACAAAAGAGTATACATATTTAAAATCTTGTCAAGCCACTAGGAGCATATTTTCCTTTAATACCAATTTGAATATGTTTGAATTTATTTAGTAATGTTTATGTTTGAATTTGTGTTAGGTAGTCCTAGTAATAATAAAGGTGAAAACAACCGTGGCATCTCAAAGAAGAATACTAGTGTCAATTATCAGAATGAGACAGTGGAACCAAGTTACTTCAGCTCTTCAATCTACTATGGTGGTCAAGAAAATTATTCTCCAAGAAGCAGGACCACTCAACTCCACCAAGTTGTGAGTGCCTTCATTCTCATCCTTTCATATGCCATTTGTTTGGTCTAAAGAATTTATTATACAAATATCTTATCAATGATAACACCTAATTAATTAAGGGTGGTTTGTTACATGATTACAAAATTTTGATTTTGAGATTCAATAATTTTATTTTTCAAAAATTAAACACTCGTTGTTATAGATTATAAAAATAAACATAAAAAATAATTGTATTTTATAATTTAGAGATGATTTATTAAATATTTTTTTCTTTAAGTTTTTTTTTGTATTTTTCGACATAATGAAAATCACTTGTTTTAAAATGATTAGTTATCATAAATGATTTTTATAAAAAAAACAACTCAAAAATAGTTTTTTATTTAAATTTTTTTTTGTATTTAGGTTCTTTTTTCAAAAGTTATAATAAACAGATGAAAAGTTGAAAACCTCTATAAGGGAATATTTTGTATTTTTCTAAATTTAGTAAAAACATTTTTTTAAAAAAACAAATCATCTATAAAATATGCCTTTCATGAGAAGCAACTCAATAATTTTTCATTTGAAGCAGATTTTATATTATTTTTATATTCTATTTTTTATTTTAAGTTGTAATAAGCTAATGAAAAGTCTTAAAGGGAATTAATTATTTTTTATAAAAAATAATAGTTTAAAAAAAACTAATTGTAGCAAACAGGGTTTAAATATTTGTATAAAACTATTTTATAATGTTATTATAATTACAAATTAAATTCTAAAAATATTATGCCACGAGTTGACTTCATAATTGTTATTAAAAAGAATATGATTCAAAATAGCCACCAGAAAGATGTTTTGCTATGCAAATAGTTATGCAATTATGTAGATCAGGCTAATACTTTTTATATAATTTTTATCTTAATTTACAGTTTAAGAAAGATAAGAATAATGTTGACCCCAATGGTAACAATTCAAACAGCGCTTCAAGAGGAGACTGGTGGGAAGGTAGGAACCATAATTTATTTTAGCTTAACAAGTTTTCATAATTTATTTTAGTTAACAAAAAACTAATTAAAAATGGCCTTTACTCAATTTCATTATGCCTCTATTACTCACTTTAATTACACCTATTTTATTTTGGTTTTGCCAGGTTCCCTTTATTACTAAAGTCATGGTATCATTGTATTAGAACTTAACATCCTGCAGGTAAGTAGTATTCCTTCTCTTTCAACCTACTAGATACATGGAATTCAATATAATTGATACCTATTTGTTTGTTGGATTTTTTTTTATTTAATTTTTAAAGAGTTCAACAACGAAATTCACATACTAACAACGAATTTAATATAAAGTAAATAATCAACAATTAATTTATTCACTCTGTATTAGTTTGAATTTCGTTGTTAAACTCTTTAATTAATTATGTATAGTTGTGTATCTTAATAGATTAATTATTTAGACATGAATTTGTTTGTTTGGAGCATTTTGTTTTTCCTTTATATATATTGAGACATGATTTTGTTTATGTCGCAGGATGAAGATCGACTATATAAGTTGGAGTGTGCTCTATCTAGTTATATGAAAATACATAAGTTAAAGTAAATATAGTTTAGACCGTATGAGTTAGTACCCTTTTATCTTACTAGTTGGGTCTATTTTTGTCCCAGATATTGGGTATATATAATTAGCTAAACCGAAAATGTAGCTTGGGGCCAAATCTATTGTGTGTTTTGTGTTGCAAGTAGTTTTTATATATAAAAATAAAATAAAATAAAATAAGGTTTTATATTAATGATGCTATCGTTATTGGTTTTGTGGGGCTTCATGATGGACATGACATGAATTCCATATGATTAGAGAATCTTGTAGTCACGCAGTCAATAATACTTAAGAAACTTTTGAATTGAAATTGAATAATTCAAATTAAAACGTTACCTAATTTAATAAAAAAAAGTGTAATAAATCACCGCAGGGAATTCATTTCCAATAGTTGAAGTTATTGCATCTGAGACCGATTTATAGCTTATAACAATAGAAGTGTATATTTGATTTGTTTAAGATCGTTTTACTTGACGAGAAACAACTTTTTAAAGTTAAATTTATACACTTTCAAAAAATCATAAATCTCTTTTATATAATAGTCATTTGGTATTTATTTAAATTCGATTAAGTATAATTATCTTTGAGAATATTATATTTTTAATTGATAATATATGATACAATCATGTGTAATAAAATAAAATGGAATAATTGAACTCACTCTCAAATCTCAATACAATCTTCTACTCATACAAATTCATTCTATGAATTGAACCCTTTTCTACTATTTTTTTTTTCCATTGGATTCAACTCAATAAACAATATATACTAATAAATGATACAATATTAAAATATGCAAAAAGCCTTAAATAATGTTACATAAAATGTCTTCACTCATCATTTTGTCTTGCTTTTCATAACACATGAATCTTTCTGACTCCCTTGTTCTATTTTATTGCAACTTATGTTTGAACCATTCACCTCATGAGCTAAGTTGCTAAATACCTTTGCTCCTTTCATTTCTCCTCCAAGATAATTTGATAACACTCTTTTCACACCGAAGCCGCGACGTTGCGGTTTAATGATGTTGTTATTGTTGTTGTTGATCATGAAAGGTGTTCTCTCTCTCTTTGCAGGACTAATTAATGGCACAGGTGAACAACTTGGTGTGCCAAATGTTGTTTTGTTTTGAGTGTCTGAGACAGACACTAGTAATTGTTGTGAAACCTTTTTCTGTGAAACCATATTAACCATTGGAGCTAATGGAAACCTGTCTGAATGTTTGGTCAAGTCATCAACATATAGTAAATCATCTATACGAGCTACTATGTTAAATGCCATACTCTCCAAAACTCTTGAATAGCTTTCAAGTATTGATTTTCCAACATCCTGTGAAATGTTTGAAATGAAATACGTCAATGTAAAGGTCTGTTTAGATAAACAACTTAATTAAGCTTTCATTGCATAAACATTTATTATAATATAAGAGTCTGTTTTGATTTACTTATTTAAATCTATTAGTAACCTAAGTGTTAGAGAGGCTGTATGTGATAATTTATGCAAACAGCTTATTTTAGTTAATTTCTATTAGATCTTCACGATAGTTTATGAAAATAGCTCTGTTTCGGCTTGCTTTCGTCTTGATAGTTTATGAAAAAAAGCATATGACATGTTTATAAGCTGTTTTCATAAGTTATCTCAAACAAATTCAGAAGTGCTTATGCCATTAGATAAATTCAAATAAATCAATCCAAGTTGTTCTAAATAGTTACCAAAATCTATTTTTCAGTCTATAATTTCCATCAGTAATTCAACTTTTCTTAGTAGTTTAAGATGGCGATTACATTAAAAAAGTGAAAGAGAAATATGTAACCTTGTTGCATTGGATCTTGCTGGTATCCAATGTAGTTTGACTCAACCCCGGGAAGCGTTGCTTCAATGAAAATAGAATACTTTCAGCTCTCTCTGCAAACAATTCTCTCTTATCTCCATCAACCATGAAGTCCTTAACAATCTCCCAAGATGACTTTGTAGTTGAACGGCTAGGATATAGTGGCGGTCTAGAATGAGATCTTCGGCGCCATACATAAATTGCGGCTTCGACACGGTTAGCAACCTCTAGTGCAACATGTTCATTGGAAAGGTCTATGCAATCAAGCAAGCATTCCTGAGAGAATTGGTCTGATGTGATGTATCGATAAATGAAATCGCCTAAGCAAGTTCTTCCATTCTGAAAGTTCAAACAATGTATTAGCTACAACACCATAACGTTCTATCATGAATCTTGTCTAATGACACATATTATATAAAGCCTTTTCCTTATGTGAAATTCAAATTAATGTCACATTAGTATACATAATGTAACATCAATAAAGTTGTAGTATAAATAATGTAACAGTTATTTTTATACACTTTTGAGCATTTGTTTCAATGATATAAAGATAAACAATATATAGTAATGAGGGATATCATTATCAAACCTTAGGAAGGGATTCCAAATAGGACTCAGGAACTTCCATTTCAGCTAAAGCAATGCTGTTAATAGACATGGCTGCTTTAAGTATTTGGCTTGCACATTCTCTTGTGTGATTCAACTTCTTTCTTGAGTTCTCGCCGAGACCAGAAGGAGGGACACGAGGTACAGGGAGCCACCACTTCTCCTCTTGCCGTTGATTTCTCTTGTTAAAAGAGGCTGATCCATCTGCATCTGGTGCAACAATTCCTTGGTCAACATACCAAAACTCCATAGCTGTGCAACTTTCTAAAATTTCCTGTAACAAAAGGGTAATGTGTATCAAAATCTCAGATTAATTTCATTAACTACAAGCATGCAATGGAAGAATAGAATACAATGCTTACAAGAAGCATGTTGTCGAGTTTACGCAGAGCTGGAAGATTGATAAAAATATCTGATCTTGGTCTGCAAGTCATTACCTGCAAAATGCACCATGTTAGAAAAACATCATAAATCTAATTTCCATACTAAATATATGAAAGCAGATTCATTAAGTAATTATACATAGTAGAGAGTTAGTCCTATTTATTAAAGTCACAAATGAAGACTGAATCCAATTATACCTCTAGCTTACTACCATCTGGAAATGTTTGCCAAGAAGGCATTAACTCAACAATGTGATCACCAACACAAAGAAGCCAATCCATTTCTCTTTGCCACATTTCTTTCTTCTCACAAGGTACAGGTTCTAGTCTCCACAATTGCCCAAATACAGTGCCTACATGTTCCAATAAATTCCAATTCAACAAATTGTTACAACAATATTAAAATTCAAACCACAACAAAACATTTCAAGCATTTTTCAATACATAAAAAAAGTAACATAACATTTTCTCTAACACAGCATAAACCTTAACATCACTATGTGTTAACAAAGAAAGCTTACCACACAAATTAGTAATAGCATTTGAGATAGCCAAAGCAGTGCTGACTCCTTTTCCAGACCCTGACATGTCTTCACCAAGCAGTAATTTTGCAAACCTTTCCTTCATCATATCTACTCCTCCTGATCCTACAATTTTTTAACCAAATAAATATTCATAAACCATTGATTTTATAGCATAAAAATTTCAAAACCAGCTGAATATTCAATTATTTCCCAAGATGTAGCAAATCATTGATTTTATAGTTAGGAAACAACAATGTCACATATCATAATAACAAAATAGTTTAATTGTTATTTTGATTCTTTCTATTTTTTATTTATCAATTTGCGAAATTAATCCTTCTATTTTAAAAGTTGATAATTTTAGTCTCTCTTTTAAATTTTTTAACTAAAACATTGTGGTTTAAAATATTTTTTAAGAAAATACTAGTTGAAAATATTTTTTAACTATATGTTATTAATTAAACTTTACAAATGAATAATTTCATAAATTAAAACTGAAATTTCATAGATATTAATTATTCAAGATCACCGAATGGAATATCACTTCTTTTTAAAATATATCACATACTATTTTTTAGTTACAAAATGTTAGATTTTAAAATTAAGAAATCAATTTTACAAATGTTAGATTTTAAAATTGAGAGATCAATTTTACAAATTAGTAAAAATAAAGAGAAAAAAACACAATTAAACTTTTCAAAATCAAAAGAAATTGAATTTAACTACAAGTGTGTTGGTGTAGGACACCACATATATCAGACAGACATACCTTCCATTTGAACAGTGTTTAGCTATAATTGTAAACAGAACATAATAGGAAGAAATTCAAGAACTTACCAGAAATTTTTGAACTGATACTAGTAATTTTTTTGTCATCTACATGAGAAACAGGTTCATTTTCTTTTTCATCTGATTTGTTGCATTTGGAAACAGTAGCTTTCCGAATAGATGAAGACCTTTTCATATTTTTTTCTTGTTCAGTCAAATCAGAGGAGCACGATCCACTACTAGAACTAATAAACAACTTGTTCTTAACTCCTTTAGTAGCAGAACAAGGAGAAGAGCAAGACCCATATTTTTTCCTTTGAAAATTTTCACCTTTGTTGCACAAATCCTCCATCTTGAACAAAAAAAGTGATGATTTTTGAACCAAAATGCAAGAGGGGTAGTTGTAAAACACACTATATTATTCAATTGAATCTCTTTCAACATGTCCCAGCATTGTAGTAAGTTTTATTTATAGATGAGTTTGAAAATAAGGAGAAAGAAGAATCATGTGAAGTGGGTTATTTAGATAGTTGAATAAGAATATTGAATATTGAAGAGACCGTTGAGGTTGCTAAGGACAGAACATGATGAAAAAAGACGAGGTAATGAACAACGTTGTGGCTCTTTTCAGAAAAGGTTTGTGATAGTTAGTTCAAATCCGAATTAGTTGTGTCGAATGTCACGTGATATAGCAACGTCTCTTTGGCTCTCTCTGTGTACCCCAAAAGTTACGTTCAAAATAATAATAAATAATCGATAATTCATTTTTTTTTTAATTATTTATACAATTGTTGTAAGAAGAGACAAGATCCAAAAGTTACTCGAGTTAAAAACAACGCCTAAATGTTACTAACTTTTTTATGTAAAAAATTAGAGTGTAGAAGTATCAATGGATAGAAAAATAAGACTTCGGTGGAAATTAAGACTATGTTTAGTAACACCAAAATCGGTTTGTTAATGATTATTTATAAGTTTATAGTTTATAATATTTTTTATAAGTTAAATTAAGTAGTTATAAATTTATGGTTTATTATTATTTTTTTGTTATTATTTTAATTAAAATAATTTTTTATTTTTTATAATTAAAAAATATACTAATTGAATAAAAAAATATTTAACTAATTTATTATCATTCAATTAACTTAACAACTATCAGTTATAAATTATAAACTAATTTTATAAAATAAAGTCAACTACCACTTATCATTTGCACTTTTATGTTTTTCATAAATAAATACGTTAAATATTAAATGTAGAAGTCTCCTCTAACAAAAATTCAAACTTAGATTCACTAAAAAAATCTAATTCATTTTGCTATATTTAATCTCTATCAGTATCATTTAGAGTACTTTAATAGATATATTAATTAAAATAGAAGGGAATAAATACAACTTTGGAAAGGAAACAAATGTGAACAATTTCCAACCAAATTCTATGTCAAACACTAATTAAACTATTCAATTACTTCAAACTATTATATTAATTTAATAAATGGTATTATATTCTTAAATTTTTAAAAATATAATTTTTGAAATAATTTTGTCTCAAGTCACTATATACTATATACGTTGAATCGATATGTTCAGTGTTCAATAGTTAAAATTTGTGATGGTAAAAGTTCAATGATTTATTTTAGTAGTAAAACAACTTATATTAAATTTAGAATGAAGGAAATATAAATTCATTTAAAATCTTCTTTATCTTATATTATGACATTTTCGTCTCACCTTAAATTATATTTAATTAAAAAAAGAAAATGTAGCTATTATAATTTTATATCTTTTAAAAAAAAATTACATTACTTGTTTTTTATCCTACTTCTTCAACATGGATATCCAACTTTCACACCAACAACGACCAGAACATTGTGTCTAACGATGGGTATATACTCATCAGAACAAAAATTCAAACTTCAAAACAAAGTGAAAGAATTCATAAAATAAATAAATAAATAAAAGTTAGAGAAAAGCTAATATTTTCATTATATCCGTTTGGAAAAGCAGAGGCACCAATACCGTTGAACTTCTGTTTGTTGCACGCATCTATTTTTTCATTTTATAATTTATATAGAAGTTATATTTTTCGAATAAACCTTTACTTTAGTTCTTAAGAGTGTCCTGCGTTGTTAAGTTCGTCTCATAATTAACTAAAATTATTCTAAACTTTTTAAATATAATTTTTATTAGTCAATTATATTCAAAATATTAATACTTCATCAATTTATCAAGTGAACCATCGTTTCAATCCAAAGGAAATATAATTTTTTTTATTTAAGTCATCATCCTGCTCTCTCTATATTTATTGATTTGTTTTTATTAAATGTTGTATTATTATTGAAAATATTTAATCTTAATATATAGTAGTTTCGGATGTTTTGACTATGAGGAGACAAAGAGAAAGAAGAGAGGAAAATAATGATAGAAGGTGAAGGATTTGAATCTAAAGTTATATTATATTTTTTAAATTCAAACGAGAGAGTTTATTTGACAATTAACATAGAATTCACGTTTTAGATCTAACTCTACAACAAAAGTAGCATTTGAAAAGTTTTTGATAATTTTAATTAATTCATGGACTAACTTCACAACCTATAACACTTTTAAAAATTAAAATAAGGATTAATTCTATATATTTATCAATATCATTTTTTATATTGCATCTATTTCACGTCGATCCTTTATTAATTTAGTCATGAAATAAAATAAAATTATTAAATGATTTTATTTAATAATTTATTGAATAATTTTAAATAAAGATACGTTAAACTTTAAAAAAATTATAAATAAATATTGATTTTTAGACTGCATAACTACGAATTTTAAATATATATAAAATTTTATATACTAAATCATTAGTATTTTATGTTAATTAAT
>JBBPBS010000247.1:694089-725938 GCA_037974835.1 Cicer judaicum
ATTATTTGAACTAATAGATCTCTATCCATGTATATAGTAGTAAAAAGAAAGATATACACGAATGTATGTATGTATTAGTATGTATTAGTAAAAAGAAAGATATACACGAATGTATCTATGTATATGTCTAAAATTAAATAACATAATCGACATTTAACTTAAATATTAAATTTGTTCTTCTATACTTAATATTATTAAATATGCTTTAATTTATATTACCAATAAAAAGTCATAATCATTTTTTTACTTGTCATAATAGTTAAGTATTCGTAAATGTGGTAATCATAATGAAGAACTTGTTTTTATTAATTTATATATTATTCTATAGTATTTAACAAATATAATGTCCATCATCTTATTTATGTAAAGATAATATTAGTAAATTTTAGTAATTAAATATTCAAGCAAGTGTAGTAAATATATTTTAAAGGACTTAAAATCTTGTAAAAACAAATTAAAATATTATATAATTATAAATATAACACTTTTGACTAAGTATAAATTTATAATTTTAAGAGCGTATTCAAAGGTATAGATAAATATTTTATCAAAAAATCCTAATAGAAACAAATAAAGAAAATATTTTATATGATTAAAAAATATAATGTTTTCACTTTATTTACGTTCATATGTTTTTCAATTATAATAAGTCAAATAAAAATTATTTTCCAATTATGGTGTTTAGAGAAATTTCATTTTGCATATAAATATATAATTATACATGTTATTTTAATTAACACATCACTCTCTAAAATACATTTATTTGCAAACTAAATTTGGTTATAATGAATGCTCTATTGAAGATGTTCTTGAAGTATGTAGTGTTACTTGTTGCTATTGCAGGTATTTTGGTCGGAGGTGTACAAGGAAAACAACCTCCTTGTTGCAATGATATCGAATGTCAACCACTTGAATGTCCTAAGCTCCCTTGTTGCCAACCTTCTTCCAATGATATGGAAGTTTAAAACTTTGCAGCTCTTGTTTCTACATACCCAATAATTATATATTTAATAAAAAGTCCTTCATATATGTAATGATGATATTGCATCAATAAGATTTTCTTGTATTTGACTTTATTTTGTGAATATGTATGAGATTGTTTTTGTCTCATGCTCTCATGTTAAAACTATCTTACTTGACACATTCTCAAAAAAAAAAATATATATATATAACATGTCATATAAAATGAATTTTACAATAAAAATGGGAGAGAAGTGAATTTTAGTCATTAATCAAATCAAAAATGGTTAAGATTAAAATAAAAAAGTGGTGTGACTTTATTAAGTGGTCATTGATACTTTTAATAATGAATATTTATATATAATTGTATGGTTGTATGATCAAAAATTAATTTTTTTTTACTATTTCATAAACTACTTATCTAATTTGACATAGTCTTGCGCGCAGTGACACACATCCACACTTAAAAGTTATCTAATAAAAATTTATTTTTATAAAAGAGTAAGATGAGTTGTTATATGTGCCACTTGATCAACACCTAAGAATTGAGCATGAGAGGAGTTCTTAAAATGGATAAATAAAATTATAACGTTCAATTAAACTAATCACATTACCTATTTTGATACTCTTTCACACAACTACTCAATTATATAGCTATTTGAATTGTTTCATCTTTCCTACATATGTTCTAGTTGACAATTCAGATAGACACCAACCTCCACTACATTTCTATAATACCTTTATAAATTTAAAAGAAACATTTGAATAATCAGATTAAAACATTAAATCCCCCTAATCAGATTATCTGGAAAAAAAATTGTGTTAGATGATAACCATTTAAAAGATAGTGATGTGATACTAATATATATGATAGAAAAAAAAAATATATATATATATATATATAATAAATTGTTGAATTGGTGTAGAAAAATTATGAACATATATATATATTATTATTATTGATTATATATAAAGTTGAATAATGCTTCGAAAAAATACTATTGTTTTTATTAATTTTGACCAAGAAATACTTAAATTTAATTGTGTTTTATATGATAAAAAAATAAAATGGATTAATATTGGAATTGGAGTATATATTCATTTTATTAATATATAATCGGGAAAAATTGACAATATTTGCTTTGATTGCAATAATCGATTATGAGAAATTTCAAAAGCAATGCTATCAACATGGATTCTCGAGAGGAAAAAAAAACAGCGAAAGTTGAATGAGTATTTTTATTTTGAATGCAAATTTATGTACAATAAACAATGGCATTAATTGATAGTACTCTTTCAAATTTTTTGTTTTTACGGATTTTTCTTTTTAAATAAAAGAAATCAAAAGAAATGAAGAGGTGGTTTACAAAAATCTGTTTTGAATTTTTCTTTTTTTTTGAAAAAACAGAACAGATGTATTTAATTAAAAAAGAATTCAATAATAAGTTTTGTTCTTCATGAGATGCAACTTTGTCTTTCGTATCTAATGCATAAATACTCTTCCTATTTTATTCTTTCTTTTGTCTTCAAGTTGTGGTCCTTTTTTTTTTATATATATTTTATTTGATTATCAACATGCTCCAGTAAATTTATGAAATAACAAAATATAAATTGTTCGCTTAGTATGGACTAAAATTTCATTTCACTTTTGTTCTAATCTTTCCCTTTTAATCAAGAAAGACATATGGATTTACTGAACAATTTGTTTTTTATTTCAACATCAAAAATACAAATAATTTTAATGAAACCAAGGTAGGAGTTTCATCAATTATTTTTAAATGTGATTAAATAGATTTGTTGTGAAGGTACTAAAAAAACATAAGAGAAGGAGGATTAAATTGTCTTCACAGTTTTAATTTTTGTTATCATATTAGTTCTTTTACAAATATTTATTCTCAATTTGTTCAAAGTTTTTTTAAAATCAAATTTTATAAAAGTAATTTTGTTTTTAGTAAAACTTTAATTTCAATTTTTATAGAAAATAATTTTTACTTAAAGTTCAAATTTGAGTTATAGAATACAAAAAGTTAATTATTTTATCCACTATTTTGACAAATAGATACAATTACTTTTATGGACTTAATTTTTTGTAATATTATCAATCAAAGTTAGTAAGTATCCCATAATCTATAACACTCACGTAATTATATTTATGCACCCCAACAACTTACATTAGACTTCAATGGTCCTTACTAATGTAAATAAAATCAAGTAGAAAAGTGAAAAGTCCCGTAAAATCAAGTCTTTGCATAACAAAATTTTATTTTCATTAAATATATATGATATTGAAACATGAACTCACTCTCAGAGAGGAAAATCCACAAATTTTACTATTATTATTAAAAAAAATAAAAATAAAAAACATTTGAAATTCATATGTTAGAAAGAAAAAATATTGTTGTACAGAAAAATAAGGATTGTCGTGCGACAAAAGTACAAAAACAAGTGACAGCAACAAAAAATGATAAAAAGAAAATTAAATTTTTATAGTAACAGATATTTAGCAAATTTAATTTATCTTTTTTATAAGAGTTACTTTGAAATACTTGTTAATCGAATGTTGTTTGATTTCCACTTTTTAGTGATAAGAATTGTTGATTAGTGTGTTAGTGTTATTAATAAGATTTTTGTGTACCTATTAATTATTATATTGAAAAAATTTAGTTGACTAGGTCTTATGTTTGACCAATTATATGTACAAATAAAATAAAAATATTTTGTATTATTGAAATAATTATTTTTAATTTTTTCAACATATAAAACCATATTTTTTAATCAATGTTCAGTAGAACTCATTCAAATTTGTAGATATTTCTTCGAACCCAAATTTTAGTTTTATTGATATATATATATATATACTATCTCTAAAATTTGAATTTGAAATTTTACAAAATAAATTGTTATTTTTTTTAAATTAGAAGATAATTTATATATATCCTTTTAACCCATCATTTTTACCAAAATAGACGGTAAGTGTTGTGAGTTTGTTTGTTGTTTTATCCTTTTCAATTATATCTATTTTTAAATTGATTGTTTTTTTTGTATAATTTCTAAGGATTTGAATGAATAAGTATTATGTTTTTAATAAAAGAAACTCTGATTTTCCAACAAGCTTATTTAAAATCAAGACCAAAAGATAAAAATAAAATTCATAAAAATATGACTTATAAAATTATACTACAAGAAATATGCGTTTTTCTAAATAAAAAAATCAGTAAAAAAATTTTGAGAATTTTTTTGAAGTAGCTAAATATCATTATTAGGGGGGTTGAATAGGGATTTTGCTGTTAAAAATAATTTTCAAGTGTTTTTAAAACTATCATCTCGCTGAGGATGGTAAGCTCGATGATGGGTTTTTCAAACCTTCATATTTGAGTTGAGCAAAAGAGAGAGAAAAATATGAGAGAGACACACACAATTTTTATATTGGTTCACCCAATGATGACTACGTTCAGTCCTCACACCCTTGTGAGATTTTATTAATGTTCAAACAGATCAACCTCTCACTGAGGATGATAACAAATTGTGTTTTTTTTAGCTTTACCAAGCTTACAATCAAGTTTCAAATATTTTCAAGTGTATCTCACGTGGAAATTACAGAGTGATATAAAAGTGATTGATTATAAATACTTTCTCAAAGGATTTTCAAATATCTAATGTAGGACTGTAGAAAGTATGAAGAGAAGATGGATATTGCTCTTGATAGTTTTAAGATGTTTGATCTTTTTTATTCAATATTGTTGTGTTTAATGATGAAGAGCTTGCTACCTTTTATAGAAGTATTATGATGTTCATTTCATGTGTCAAGCTCTTGATGACCGTTGGAATTCATTACAAAAGATCCAAGGTATTTCATCATATGTACAGAACTGCCATTTAGTTGTTCTTGGACTAGCAGAGGCCATCCTCGCGTAGGAAGATCAGCTTCCTTGAAACTTGATCTTGAGATGTCCTTTTCTATTCTCTTTCATCAAAGAGTGTAAGGCTGTTTCTTTGACTATGTGAGCTACAACCTTTTCAGAAACTTTAAGGACTAGGTTGATTTCAACTTTTGAGAGTGATGTTGACAAGAGAGAGCCACCCTCTTACATAGGACTATCATTCCCAGTCCGAGGATCAGATATGCTTTTAACATGTGGAAGTCTTCCATTTTTGGCTTGTTTGTTGTTGTCTTTCTGTAACTTGCCTTCTTCATGTATTCATTCGTGCAAACACAATAAATTGTCTGATTTTAACCTTTGCACATGTTAGATGGGTTGCTTTCAACTTTACATAGTTGTCCTCCAACCTAACATTGTCATCCTCTAATCTAGATCTGACTATTCTCATCACTTTCCTTTGGTCTTCTAACTTTTTTATGTCCAATGTTTTATTTATTCATTATTTGATACTTTTGTGTATTTCTTTAATGAATAAAAATATTTGTTCTAGTGAGGACAAGTTTTGTTCATATTTGAATCTTCATTCCCTTCGTGAGGCCATCCTCAGAAATTTCAATCTTCTATTTTTGAATCAGATTTTTCTCTTTTTTGCCTTAATAATTAATAACCTATTTTCTTATATAAATTCACTCAAAAACACATATTAGTTATTAACCAGAATCATAACCTCTTAAATAATTTTGTTATCATTAAATCATTTGAGAGATTTTGTCTTAACATTTTTATGATACGAAAGGAATGTTTCAATCAAAATAAATTCGTAGAAATCATAAAGAAAACTTTGACGACTTATCAAAATTTTTGTAACAAAATCCTAGATTGTAAAATTTCTGCAGAAAAACCTAAGTATAATTTTTCTGCGGAATGTTTTGGACTTTTCTTACTCACAACTAAATTTTCAAATTTTTATTAATGATTTGTTTACTAATAACTATAAAAAAAAAATTATATAGAATATCAAATTGTTTAATAAAATAAATTATAAATTTTACATTTAAAACACTTGATTATTTCAATAAAAAAAATGTTCCACTCTAATAAATCACAATCCGAATCCCACACTTTCTCAACGATTTATGACAATGAATCCTCAAACCCGAAAAAGAAATTAAACAGAAACAAATACATAAATCAGAACTAAATTGCTATAAAATTAATCATTTTTAAGGAGTTGTCCAATTTCATATAGTATGTTTTATTAAAATTATCACTCCCTCCAAAGTGATCTCTATTCTGGCATATGATAGGATGATCTCAAATGTGCATATTCCAAGTTGGTCTTAACCAAAGAGTAAACACTAGAGATAAAAAAAAGACTAATATGATATAAAGAGCACATAATTGAGTACATAGAAATAGAAAAGGGATGTTAAATGCTACCACAATATACCGTTTTTATCTTGACTTGCATCTCTAAATAGAAGCAATCTTACTATATTAGCATATCCCTTACACACAACCCTAGTTGTAAAGATAAGAACTCAAGAAACTAAGTAAAAAGAAAATTAACTATGGCTTTTTTTTTATAATACCACCAAAAAATTATTTAAATATCAAACTACCGCTCTAAAAATAAATTTCAACCATGCAACAAAGACTTTGATCATTGTAAGCCACTTGTTTCAAATGATGAAACATGGTTGTATAGAACAATACTAATGACAATCGTTCAGGATGATGATAGTGATATAATTCCTACACCATACGTCCTTGTTGAGAATGAAACATCATATACATGGTTTTTCTCCTTCAGTTGTCTAAGAATATTTGTCACACCTCAACCCAGTCTCTCCTTGATTTCGAATAGACATGTGTCAATGAAAAGTATTGTTAGGCGTCTAAACAGTAATTAACATTGTATCTTCTGCATTCGACATATATCACAAAACTTCATGAGAACCTTCAAAAATGATTAAATAAAAAATATTGTAACTAATATGAATTAGTATTATATATATATATATATATATATATATATATATATATATATATATCACATATTTTTCATTTTAACACTACTAGAAAAATTACATTTAGCGTCGGTCCAACACTAACGCTAATAGGCCAAAAGCCAACACTAATGACGCTATTAACAAAAGTATAAACCGACGCTACTTATGTCCGTTGCCACGTCATAAAAACTATTTGCGTCAGAAGGCCGACGCTAACGTCAACTTAACAAAATACATAGCGTCGGTCTTGCCGACGCCAGTGGTCAAGTCAACAAATGGTTGGCCGACGCTAATTTTAAAACATTGAGAACAATCTAGTTAGAACAGCAGTCACGCTAATGAAAAGGGAACCAAAGTCCCTTTATTTTTATTTTTATTTTTATTTCACCACAATTGCCTCAGCACAGACCACAAGTTGAAATAAATTATTAAAAGAATATAAAAGGCCATTATACCTGAAAACAGCATGTGTAGTGCATGCATAGACTTCTCTTTCCCCTTCTTAATGCAACAGAGCTGCACCCTTGGCGATGGTCCCTATAAGACAAATTCAGAATTTATTGAGAGGACCATTTATAAGACTTGGTCATACCCAGCTGTAGCAAGGGTGACACAAACAATCAAGAATCGTAGAAGTATAAATTATCCCTTATGGCACTATAATTTTAGCAAAAGATAATTATGAAAAATGAATGGATTGATTAGTATAAGGCCAACGAAGCAACCATCAAGTTTAAGGTGGTATAAAACCAGGAATGATTTTTATCTCTAACTAACATGCCCATTCAAGCAAAAGCCCATTGCACTCTAAAGTTTGGGCAAAGCACAAGTCTAACATACAATTTGCTATAATCTAATCTAATTAAATGTGAAGACAGTTGAGCTGCATGGACTGAACTCTTGACCACTTGGTCAATAGATGCATTGATACCATGTCAATGAATAACAAATAAGAAGACGTGTTGCAATGGCAAATATAATTCAATTTGGATTCTCTCATCATTTTAGCTGCCATTGCGACTATTTCAATAGATGCCTTAATACCATGTCAAGGAATGATAAATAAGAGATGTAGCAAAGGAAAATATAATTCAATTTGGATTCTCTCATTTTAGTTCCTATAGCGACTTTTTCATTTTACAACACCCTGTATAATACATAGGAACTCACCTCCAGCGCAGGTCCAACGTACCTAAAAAGGATCTCAGTGTTGCATATTTCTCTCTTCTTAATTAACGGGATTAAGTTAGAACAAGAAAATTCAGAAACTCAATGGTTTCAGATAAACGAAAAATGTATATGTGTAAAGGGCATTTATTGATCATAAGTGATCAGAAATGAATAAGTTGAGTCATTAATCTAACTGATTATACTGTCATAGAGACAAGCTATCAATATTGCACTAGCGCATCAAGAGTTTTATACAAACTCACCAGCCGTATCAATCATGTCATCTACCATAACTGCTACCTTTCCCTTTACATCACCAATCAAATTCATCACCTACAAAATGAGATTCACCCAATAAGAAAAGCCTAAAAGTTTATTCAATTTTATAACTATGCTTAATTAGTAGTCAGCAGTCACTCCTGACTCCTGAGAGGGCATAAGAAGAGTACATTAACATACCTCAGCAACATTATGCCCATGACGCCTTTTATCAACAATACCTAAAGGAGCATCAGATAATTTTTTCGCAAAAGAACGTACTCTAGCTACACCACCAACATCTGGCGAGACAACTACCAAATCATCTGAACAAATAGTCTTGCTGGCAAGGTTATCAAGTATAACAAGCTGGCAGCAGCACAAAATAACATATGATTAATCAACAAACCGAAATAGGTACAAACTTATGGTTAACTACAAATGAAAATTACGTGCCTGAATGGGGGGTGGGGGGCGATGTTTCAATGCATATTACTGATCTAAGAATAGCAAGCTTTAGGATTTCTTTGGTTACGAGGAAACTCAGAAATTTAAAGGGTCATATAGATAAAGGTAGAGATAGATTCATAGACCAACAAAAACTATATTGCAAACCATTAAAAGAAATTTATTTTTGAACAAGATACATGATTTTAAAGCCAACCTCACAAAGGGGTGAGGAATTAATAGAGGGAAAGAGATAATTTACTTTTTATACTCTTCTAACTTATTAAATTATATTCATATTTAGTTTTGTATAGTTAAATTATAGTAGTATATCTTATATAAGGATATTTTTTCATTAATGAATTTAAATTTTGTAAACATTATATTCCCTCCAAATCCCTTAAACATAGAAGCAAGATTTAACGTAATCTCTTCCCTACCCTACATTGCCTCCTCAACCAAAAACTATGCAAACGGACACATGAAAAATGGAAAGGGGAAAAAGACACGAAAATAGGCACAAAAGCTATCAAAAATTCAGAAACAGAAAACAAACCGCAAACACATCTCCTAAATTCCTAAACCTTCCTCAAACACACAAAATGTCAGCATTAATTTCTCAAACCAATAGCTTCACACTACTTACACAAATAGGAACACAATGCTAACGAATTCGGCGCTAACATTTCTGATCAAATAATTAAAACTTAAAAACAAATCCACAGCAACAATAGACGCTAAATTAAAAAAAAAAAAATTGAAATAAAACACAGTCTGAAGAGTGAGTGAAATTGAGTCAAAGAAGAGTAAAATGAGAAAGAATTTAGGGTTCCGAAAAATCAGAGAAATTAATTAAAAGAATAAAAATAAAAAGAGGGATAATGACGTGAATAATACCTTGAATTTTTTAGTTTATAATTAGTTGGTACACTGAAGCTTTCAGACCTTCCTTGAATTTCTCCCTCTATTATTTTATTTATTTTTTTGTTTGAGTAAAATGAAACTATGTTTTAGTAGAGGAAGAACAAGATGGACCCTGGTTGTGGTTGATCCAACAAGTTATGGACCTAGTTTTTCGGTGAGTGAGGGAAAAACGATAGGGGAGAACTGTGGGAGCGGGACGATGCGGAGAAGGGAGGAAGAGGGCTGAAGGTGGCGCCTGCAAGGCTGCCGCCGGGGAAGAGTTAGGGTGAACGAGAGTGAAGGGAGAAATAGAGAGGGAGGGATGGTTAAGGTAAAAGAAAAGGATTTTTAATTTTTTATTAAAAAAATATAGAAATATAAGTTTTTATCAAATTTTGTCATAAAAAAAATTGTAGCGTCGGACCAGCTGACTTAGAATAACAAAAAAAAATTATTTCAGTGTTGCATAGGTATGGCGTCGGAAAGGCCGAGGCTATTAATTTATCAAAAAAAATAGTTTAATAATTTAGCGCGCTTGAGGTCGACGCTAATAGCGTCAGTGTCAATGGCCGACATTAATTATAGACGCTAAAAACGTATTTTTTTAGTAGTGTTCACCCACGTTCAAGCAATGTGAAGGTGTTAAAAAGATGATATAAGTTAGTTTATTTTCATTCTAAAAAGATGATATAAGTTAGTTTATTTTCATTCTCTATTTTTACTTCTTTATTATTAGCTTAATTATAGTTTTGGTTCCCTTATTTTAGCTGAATTGCAAAAATAGTTCTTCCATTTTATTTTATTTTTTTAAAGTCGTACTACACCATTTATAATCATAGATTTCAGGTACAATTGTTGCAAATTAGATCTTGAGACATGGTGTCACTTAAATAAATGCAAAAAAAAAAAAAAAATTCATTATGTTTTGAACCAAAATTCTATTTAGAGGACCAACACTGGAGAGAAACAAAGTGGAGGGACTATTTTCGCGATTCAGCAAAAATAGGGGGACCATAACTGCAATTAAGCCTTATTATTATTAGTAAGTAGGACTCCTAATATGTGAGAATTATTTTGATCCTCTATTTAAAGAGAGTTTGTTTTTTTTTCCTTTTACTATATTAATAGGTTTATTTTTTTTTTGTAAGTAACAATTTTTTTATTAACAAATTTTGAGGTATATTCAGTTATTTTTTTTTTAGCTTTCACAAACACATTCAAGGTTTACTTTTCACATTTTTTTTATATGAATTTTATTGATTAGTCGATGTGATTACGACTTGTATTCTTTTTCTTGTAATTTTCTTACATTAATTTCATTGTATTTTTATTTTTCTTGTATTAATCTTTTCAAGTTGAAAATGTTGTTACTTATTTTCAAATTGCGTGGGACTATTATAGGTAGTTAAAATATATTTATGGCTAGGTGAAATTTGTTAGGCTAGTTACATTAATAGCACTATATAAAAGTAAATCACACTCTAATTGTATAACAATACTTTAATTAATCATTTTAAGTTTGATTTTTCTCTTTAATTATTTATCTCGTTCGTGGGGTCAATCATAATTCTCATCAGAACGCCTAAAACTTTTTGGCTCCTATATTATTCTTACATACCCCTTAATCATATATAATAAAAAGTCCATCATATATGTAATAATATTGCATCAATAAGATTGGTATGAATTTATATTTTTTTTATTTTTTTTATTTGTTGTAATAATTGCATCAATAAAAATGATTATAAATTTATATTTTGTTATTTGTTTTGATTGATTTTCTTGTATTTGCCTTTTTTTGTGAATGTGTATAATATAGATTTTCTCTCGTCCTCTCTTGTTAAAAATCATCTCATTTGACACATCCTCAAAATTTAGATAAAGTATTTTGTTTTAAGTTATTTAATGCTTTTTGTAGTACAAGTAAACTAAAAAATAAACATAGTAGAAATCGGAGAAATATTAGTTCTAAGGTGATGAGTTATAAGAGGAATGATGAGCATATTGCTAATTATAGTTTACTGTATATACATAGTAGTAAATAAGACATGATAGTTCATAAATCCTAACTCAACTGTCAAATGTCGGTATTGTTATGTTTGATTTCTTGTCCCAAGTTTGAATTTGGGACCTCACGCACAATTGTTAATTATGGTGAAATAACCATATCTTTTAAGATAAAAAAATGATAAACATGTATGTAAGGAGGGGTGGCAATATTTCTGACCGCCCGACAGGGGTCTATAGTCTAACTTACATCAGGCTCAATCCATGCCAAACTTTTCTTTTAAATAGGCTAGGACAAGACTTCTGAAAAATTATATTTACTTAAAAAGACAGGCGTGCCACGTAATAAGTCTTTTAGGTCTATTAAATTGGCCTTTTTAAATAAACACAAATAATATTTTTTTTACTATTACAATTATTATATTAAATTTGATTTTTTTTTGTTTGTTATATATTCAAATTTTAGTAATTTACAAATATTAACTTTATTTAGTTTTTGAAATATTTACGTGTTTTATTATAAAATAGAATTGAAGTAGGATGTGTATAAAGTCATATTTTTCAAAGTGTCATGTTAAATATCAAAATAAAACTTAATTTCATTGACATATTAACTCGTTAATCTATTAAAAATATGTCTGATACTTATTTAAAAATATTAAAATAAAATAGCATTTAAGCAAGCTAACAGACTATATCAAACTTCTATAAGACCAAACTAATGACTAAAAAGTAAGTCTATGATAGGTGTGATATTTAAAACCCTATCTCGATTCTACTATTACATAAAAATATACATAAATCCATGTTACTTTAAATATTAAATATGCTCTTTTATACTTAATATTATTAAATATGTTTCAGTTATATATTACTGATTAAAATTCATAATTATTTGTTTACTCAACGTATCATAATAATAAGTTTTCATAAATGTAGTAATTACTGATTATAATCAATAAATAAGTTTTAAAATATATTTACTATATTTGCTTAAATGATTAATTTTCATAACTTACTAAGTAATATTTTACTTAAATGAGATAATCGACATTATATTTGTTAAATACTAGTATAAAATATTGGTTAAAAAAATGAATATTTTCACATTATTTACATTTATATGTTTCCAATTATAATGTTTAGAAGATTCTCCTTTTGCCTATAAATATATAATAAGTATACATTATTTTAACATATCACTTACTATAACATATTCACTTTTATTTGAGAACCAAACTTGATTATCATGAAAACTTTATTGACGATGTTGTTTAAGTTTTTGGTTTTAGTTGTGGTTCTTGCAGGTGCTCTGACCGGAAGTGTGCAAGGAAAACTACCACCTTGTTGTGATGAAGTAGAATGTCAACCAATTATTTGTGATAAGCTTCCATGTTGTCACCCTCCTTCCATTAACATGGATCCCTAAATCTTTGTTATAATCTTTGTAGCTCTTATATTATTTTTGCATAACTAATAGTTATGTTTAATAAAAAAGTTCATTTTATATGATACAATATTGCATCAAAAAGTTTCGTGATGATTTCATTTTTTGTTATTTGTTTTGATTGATTTCCTTATATAGGATTTTGTGCAGGAATATGTATAAGATTGATTCTTTTTTCACCATCTTGTAATAATCAAAATTGATTAATCAAAAGTAATTAATCAAATTATAATGCTCAATTAAACATATGAGAAAAGTATTTCACGTGACCTATTTTTATATTATCTGTCACAGCTACTCAATTACATTAATATTCAAAGTGTTTCATTTTGTCTCTGCATTTCTATTATATTTTTATAAATTTATGAGAAACATATGAATAGTTTTTTTATATTAGACTGAGAGGAATTGTCTTCTATCTTCATCATAACTTTATAACAGTTCCATGTTATTTTCTTCAAAAAACAATTTGATTTGTAACTTCACCAATAACTTATTTACTACTTTAACTTTCCAATTTATTTTTATTTATTGTAAATAAATAATTAGACACCCTTCTTCCAAGTATTGTTCTTCACTTCCTATTTAAGTTCTAACTAATACGGTGATGTGATTTGTGATGCAATCCAGTACAAAAATTTGTGAACTCTTTTCTCAGTTTCTTTTTGTGTTTCTTCTTGCATTTGTGTTTTATCTTTACACTAAAAATTTACAAATTGTTGCGAATACGCCTTGTTGTGATTTGCAAACTGCAGCAGTGTTGCAATTTCCGTATGCAGTTTTAATACTTAACAAACGAAATCAATGTACATGAAATAAAAGAAAGACAATGCTAGAATATCACCAAGATATACATGTTCAATATCAATTACTTGAGACATACGCCACAAACAAAGAAAGCAAACAAAATTTACTATGATTATGGAGTTTACAAGATTAAGACTTTTACAATTGTAGTGTTATTATATCCTTGTATCTATCACTATTGAGAAGACAACAATAAAAGGTTCCCGTTTAGAATCTCTCAATATTCTCTCTATTTTGTCTCTTTAATTTTTTGATTTTTATGAATCTTCATCTCAATTGTATAGACCATATTTTTCCCATCAATGCAACAAATGCATTAAAAACTATATATAGAATTCTAAAAACAAGTTAGGTTAACTAACTATGGAAATTGCCATAACCAAATTGGCTAAATTGAGTTATAACAAATACTAAAGAATAACTTACTCTAAATGTTGATGATTGAGGCATATCTTCATAATTCTCTACATTGACTCAATATCATAATATTCTTTTATAGTTTTTTCTCTCATGCCAAAGCTTTACTCTTCACGGAAACCAACTATGTCCAAGCAGTGCTTGAAATTAGTTTGTGAAATCTTTTCCATTGAGTTTTGATTCAATCACATCCCTTATGACGTGAGGTTTGACATCAATGTGTTTAGACTTATCATGATACATTAGATGTTTGAATAAGTGAATAATACTTTGACTATCACAAAACATTGAAACACGATTATAATTTATCCCTAAATCACCAATCAGTCATTCATAACAAATTAAGTCGGCTTGACCATACATGATTGGAGCCTTCATAACCCTTCTTTCACTATCCCGTACCAAATTGAAATTTATGAACTCTGGTTGAGGTGCAGTATCATCTTCAAGTGGTGTATGAGTCATGTCTCTTTGATTAGATAATAAAAGTTAATCACCAAAACTTAAATATACAATTAACAAATAAAAAAAATTAAAGAAGAATTAAGAAAAAAAAATTAAAGAAAGAATAATAAAAATGCTACTATTAATAGAAAGATTAGAATAAATAATCACTCTAATTAAGCGACAAATGTCAATCTTACTATAAAACTAACACTACAAGAAAATAGACATATACCTACAGAGGTTTATAACAACAACATTTAAAACTGTAGGTATAGACTTTAACAAGCTTACTGTTTTGGAAAGACTTTAACCAGTTGTCTTTCAAAACGTGAAGGGATTTTTGCAACTTACTCAAGATTTGACAAAACAACCTTGAGTTACAAAGTGGTGGATTTGAGACTATTTAGAATCTTGATATTTACTCAACTCTTGTTTGAGAAATATATTTTGTAAATAGACCTCTATTGTGAGTGATTACAACACAAAGATTAAAACAAAACTGCAAACTATAAGAAAATTTTGTGACACTTAAGTATGATAGAAAAGATTGATCTTTTGCTTGATGCTAATTGTTGTGTTTTGTTCTTCAACTTGCAGGTGTATTTATAGACTCCAACAAGGCTTAGGACAACTCATATGGCCGTTGGAAAAGGACCAGCTGTCATGAAAGAGCTGTTGAATAAAATCTGTCATAAATTAAGATTAATCAGCTGCATCAAAGATCGATCCAGGATTGATCTTTTGGTTGTGATGAACTAACTTTGTACTCTATGATTTGTGTCAGTTTGTCAGCCTTGAGTACATGTTTTTCTGTCATATGTGCAGGCTTTAGAATAGTTCAAATTAGTAGTGTACTTTACTACTTGTAGCCTTGTACTTGCACTTGCTTGATATGAAGAATGATCTTTGTATTATGCCTTTATTGAAACATGTCTTGATTCTTCAAATTCTGGAACAAAAGTGACTTGGATTGATCTTTTGTTGATTCTATATGAGAGTATATGATGAATAATGTTTCCAGGATTGATCCTTTACAAGGAAACTGATTACCCTTGCTTATGCCATAAACGAAGATTGTTCTTTGTTTCTTAGCAGAAGATAAAGATCAATCTTCGTTTTTAAAAGATCAGTCTTTCGTTTTCCAGATTGTTTAAAGATCAATCTTCAGAACTGTTTCCTTTGATCTTTTGATCTGATTTGTGATGTTTGATACCTATCTTGTTTAACACACTCAAATGCATATGTTAAAAACCAAAATATTTAGAATCATAATTAATAATCTTTGATTAATCTTTTGTTTTATTATCATCAAAACATTTAATTGAGATTTTGTCTTAAGAAGTGCATGGACAATATATTAAAGGGGACACACAATCTTTCAATAAGTTCTTTAGTGCAGGCAACATCCTACATAGGAGACAAATCCAAGCAAACGATGGCATATGGTTTGATTTACTCACATGCAATCATTCAAACCCTTGACAAGAACTAAACATTATCCAATTCCCATGAAATATGGCATATGTTTAATTTTACTAATTCAACCATCAAATCAAATATTTTATTGGATAAATCAATTTTAAAATTTTTTGTAAAATTTTAAAATTATTTGATACTTCATTAAATAATTTTAAATAAATATATGATAAACTTCTAAAAAAGGAAGATAAATAAACATTAATAGATATATTACATAACTATGAATTTCAAATGTATATAAATTTTTGTGTGTTAAATCATTAGTATTCTATGTCAATAATCAGCAGCTGAATAAATGAAATAAATTATTTAAAATGAGTTATTAAATGCGTAATTACTATTTATGTCAAACATATCTTCAATCATATATAATAATAAAAACAAAGTTATACGGGATATATTGTATTCCCTACGTTCCTTGTTATAAGAATATTTAACCACTTGTATTTTTATTAAGGAAAATTTTTATTTAATAAAAAATATATGCATATTTACAAATATTCTCTTCTTAGAACAAGGCAACGAAAAAGTTTTCTTGAACTATTCAACCAATACATATAAAGTTGGTTCAAAAATTTAAACAAGGGTATTATAGAAATAGTAAGATAAAGTTAATATTGTTTATAGTAAAAAAAAAAATCAAAAAATTAATTCTTTCACTTATAATAAGGGACGGAGGGATTATATATATATATATATATATATAATTTGTTGTTATTAATTTACATGTTATACTATTATAGTATTTAATAAAAATAATGTCCATCATCTTATTTATTTAGTAAGTAGGACTGCGAATATGTGAGAATTATTTTGATCCTCTGTTTAAAGAGAGTTTGATTTTTGTCCTTTTACTATATTAATAGGTTTATTTCTTTTTGTAAATAACAATTTTTTTATTAACAAAATTTGAGGTATATTCAGGTACTTTTTTTTTTTAGCGTTCACAAACACATTAAAGGTTCACTTTTCACATTTTTTTTACATGAATTTTATTGATTTGCCGATGTGATTCCGACTTGTATTCTTTTTTTTGTAATTTTCTTACATTAGTTTCATTGTATTTTATTTTTCTTGTATTAATCTTCTCAAGTTGAAAATGTTGTTACTTATTTGCAAATTACGTGGGACTATTATAGATAGTTAAAATATATTTATGGTTATGTGAAATTTGTTATGTTAGTTACATTAATAGCACTATATAAAAGTGAATCACATTCTAATTATGTAATATTTCTTTAAATAATCAATTCATGTTTGATTTTTCTCTTTAATTATTTATCTCGTCCATGGAATCAATCGTAATTCTCAACATAATGCCTAAAACTTTTCCGCTCTTATATTATTCTTACATACCCATTAATTATATATAATAAAAAGTCCAACATATATGTAGTAATATTGCATCAATAAGATTGGTATTAATTTATATATTTTTATTTGTTGTAATAATTGCATCAATAAAAACGATTATGAATTTATATTTTGTTATTTGTTTTTGATTGATTTTGTTTTATTTGACTTTTTTTGTGAATATGTATAAGATGGATTTTCTCTCCCCCTCTCTTGTTAAAACTCATCTCATTTGACACATCCTCAAAATTTTATATAAAGTATTTTGTTTTAAGTTGTTCAATGCTTTTTGTAGTACAAGTAAACTAGAAAATAAACATAGTAGAGATCGGAGAAATATTAGTTCTAAGTTGAAGAGTCACGAGAGGAGTGGTGATCATATTGCTAATTATAGTTTAGTGTATATATATAGTAGTAAATAAAACATGATAGTTCATAAACTTTAACTCAACTGTCAAATGTCAATATTGTTAGGTTTGACTTCTTGTCCCATGTTTGAATTTTGGACCTCACAAACAGTTGTTAATTATAGTGAAATAACCATATCTTTTAAGATTAAAAAAAATGATAAACATGCATATAAGGAGTGGTGGAAATAGGTCTGGCTGCCCGACAGGGGTCTACTGTCTAGCTTACTTCGAGCTCAACCCATGTCAAACTTTTCTTTTAAACAGGCCAGGACAAGACTTCTGAAAAATTATATTTACTTAAAAAGGCGGGCGTGCCTCATAATAAGTCTTTTAGGTCTATTAAATTGACCTTTTTAAATAAACACAAATAATATTTTTTCACTATTACAATTATTATATTAATTTTTGATTTTTTTTTTGTTTGTTAGATATTCAACTTTTAGTAATTTATAAATATTAACCTTATTTAGTTTTTGTAATATTTACGTATTTTATTATAAAATAGAATTGAAGTAGGACGTGTATAAAGTCATATTCTTCAAAGTGTCGTGTTAAATATCAAAATAAAACTTAATTTCATTGACATATTAACTCGTTAATCTAATTAAAAATATGTCAGATATTAAAATAAAATAGAATTTAAGCAAGCTAAGAGACTATATCAAACTTCTATAAGGCCAAACTAATACCTAAAAAGTAAGTCTATGATAGGTCATTGGTCATATTTAAAACTTGAATTTTTTTATAGGTGTGGCTCAGATGTAGTAAACCCTATCTCGAACCAGTCTATTCTACCATTACATGTAAGTATACATAAATCCACATTAATTTAAATATTAAATATTCTCTTTTATACTTAATATTATTAAATATCTTTTAGTTATATAATACTATTTAAAATTCATAATTATTTGTTTACTCAACGTATCATAATAATAAGTTTTCATAAATTTAGTAATTACTAATTATAATCAATAAATAAGTTTTAAAATATATTTACTACATTTGCTTAAATGTTTAATTTTCATAACTTATAAAATATTATTTTACTTAAATGAGATAATCGACATTATATTTGTTAAATACTAGTATACAATACTGGTTAAAAAAATGAATATTTTCACATTATTTACATTTATATGTTTCCAATTATGATGTTTAGATGATTCTCCTTTTGCCTATAAATATATAATAAGTATACATTATTTTAACATATCACTGACCATAGCATATTCACTTTTATTTGAGAACCAAACTTGATTATTATGAAAAGTTTATTGAAGATGTTTAAGTTTTTGGTTTTAGTTGTGGTTCTTGCAGGTGCTCTGACTGGCAGTGTGCAAGGAACACTACCACCTTGTTGTGATGAAGTAGAATGTCAACCAATTATTTGTTATAAGCTTCCATGTTGTCACCCTCCTTCCATTAACACGGAGCCCTAAATATTTGTCATAATCTTTGTAGCTCTTATAATATTTTTGCATAACTAATAGTTATGTTTAATAAAAAAGTTCATTTTATATGATACAATATTGCATAAAAAAGTTACGTGATGATTTCATCTTTTGTTATTTGTTTTGATTGATTTCCTTTTACGGGATTTTGTATAGGAATATGTATAAGATTGATTTTATTTCACCATCTTGTAATAATCAAAATTATAATGCTCAATTAAACATATGAGAAAAGTGTTTCACGTGACCTATTTTCATACTATCTCTCACAACTACTCAATTACATTACTATTCAAAGTGTTTCATTTTGCCTCTGCATTTCTATTATATTTTTATAAATTTATGAGAAACATAGGAATAGTTTTTTTATATAAGAGTGAGAGGAATTGTTATATTTGATTAAATGGAGGAATTGTCTTGTATCTTCCTCATAACTTTATAAAGGTTCCATGTTATTTTCTTCAAAAAAACAATTTGATTTGTAGCTTCAACGATAACTTATTTACTACTTTAACTTTCCAATTTATTTTTATTTATTGTAAATAAATAATTTGACTCCCTTCTTCCACTATTGTTCTTCACTTCCTATTTAAGTTCAAAGTAATATGGTGATGTGATTTGTGATGCAATCCAGTACAAAAATTTGTGAACTCTTTTCTTAGTTTCGTCTTGCATTTGTGTTCTATCTTTATTGAAGAAATTTACAAACTGTTGCAAATACGCCTTGTTGTGATTTGCGAACTGCAACAGTGTTGCAATTTTCCTATGCAGTTTTAATACTTAACAAAAGAAATCAATGTACATGAAATAAAAGAAAGACGATGCTAGAATAACACCAAGATATACATGTTCAATATCAATTATTTGAGACATACGCCACAAGCAAAGAAAGCAAAAAAAATCACTATGATTATGGAGTTTACACGATTAAGACTTTTACAATTGTACAATTATTATATTCTTATATCTATCACTATTGAGAAGACCGCAATACAAGTTTCCCGTTTCCGATCCCTCAATAGTCTCTCTATTTTGTGTCTTTAATTTTCTGATTTTCTATGAATCTTCATCTCAATTGTATAGACCTTATTTTTCCCATCAATGCAATAAATGCATTAACAACTATATATAGAATTCAAAAAACAAGTTAGCTTAACTAACTATGGAAATTGTCATAACCAAATTTGCTAAATTCAGTTATAACAAATACAAAATAATAACTTACTCTGATTGTCGATGATTGAGGCATATCTTCACAATTCTCTATCTTTTATAGAATTTTCTCTCATGTCAAAGCTTTACTCTTCATGAAAACCAACTATGTCACTAAAACTTAAATAAACAATTAATAAATAAATAAAAAATTAAAGAAAGAATAATAAAAATGTTACTATTAATAGAAAGATTAGAATAAATAATCACTCTAATTAAGTGACAAATGTCAATCTTACTATAAAACTAAGTTTGCTTTATTATAATGTATAGATAGATAGATTTAAGTGACAATCATATAAGTATATAACATATGATTTCAAATGTTGATGATAAAAGTTTCAAGAAAACTTCACTAATATTTGAGTGTTGATTTCAATCTTGTAATTAATCAGATAAAAGTTGCTTAAGAGTAATAGGATGTTGGTTCTTAGAAGACTATTTTTGTTCTTCATGAGATGCTACTTTGCCTTTCGTATCTGATACATATGTTAAAACAGGTTGTATATTTGAGAGGAATTGAATTTGAGAAGAAAAGAAAAGAAAATAGAGAAAACAGAAAAACTAAGATTGATCTTCTACTTCTGAGGATTGATCTTGTTCTGTATAAGATTGATCTTTAGAATCTACAGATTGATCCAGTTCTGCATTACATTCATTCATCCAATGGTCGCATCCAATGATTCCGAGATAGGACTAGTTATGAAAAAAGATAATCATTTACTTGATAGTATCACAAAAATTCAACCTCTTAAAGTGTATCTAAAAAATAAGACCTCTTGAAGTGTAAAAAAAGAAAGAAAAGAATAATTTGCTATATTTACTTCAATCATATCAGTGACACTTTGATTAAGTTTTTCCAGAAGATGATATATTGATAAAAGAAAATAACTGTTTGTCAATGTATCTATTATATATATAATGGAATGGAGTTACTAACTTACCACCACTTGTTTTTTCAGGAAAACTAATAGTATATGAAGTGTATTCAATTATTTTTTAGTTATAATTTCCTAATGTATTCCTTTCAAAATATAGGTGAATAAAAATCCTTAGATATTTTTTATTTATTAAAAAACTGTATTTCATTCATTCAAATCTATATACATTATATCATTTAAAAACAATACAGTTTTATTTTAATAAAATTAAAAATGATGAATCTATAAACAAAATTATAACATTTAAGTTAATAGCATGAATAAATCCTATAAATATAATAAAATTGAGGTGTTCGAAACATGTATTTGAAATTGTAATGTTAATACGTTAAAGTCATTGATTGAATTTGCATTAAATCGAATTGACATTTTAATTTGAATCAAACGAAAACCACAATAAGACCAAAAAACTAAAACTACGTCGCAACAAGTCAACAAATAAAAAGTAGATTCAATCAGTGGCGGATCTTGATAATATTTATGGAGGGGTCAATATATAAAAAAAAATCAGGCATAATTGTTCATATCATCCATTGACTTAATTTTAGATAATACTTCAGTCATTTATCTTTTTTTTTTTTCTCATCTTTTATGTTTTAAAATGTTATCATTTTTTTACAAAAATTCATCAAAATTTTTAAATAAAACACATAAAACTAATTATCATCTTCAATATAATGTAAATTTCATCAAATTTATAACTCAAAACTTCAAATAAACTTATATTTTCATTCTTTATATTTTCAATTTTTTTAATAAAATTAAATAAATGACCAAATTGAAAGGAAAAAATTCAAAGAACTGAAGTATTATCTAAAATTAAGTTAAGAGACCGTTTGAACAACTGTGCTAATAAATTATATATAAAATAGTTTTAATAAATTTTCTATATTTAATTTTAGTGTAGTGGTAATTCTAATTTTTAGATATATTAAAATATCTGGTTCAAATTTAAATATTTATAATTTTGTCAAATAGACTAGTATATTTATAATAAAAATAACAAAAATCATTATCATATAAAGTTGAACTATGGACATAAAATTTATAAAAAAAATAATTATTACTAAATCATTCTATAATTTAATATTATTAACATGACATTCATTATATATATATATATATTTTGCAGATAAATGTTATTATAAATATATTTATTTTTATCAAATTACCAAATTTTAAATAGTCGAAGCATCTCCTTTGATAACTAAACTATGCCCCAAAACCAATAGAGATATCATTCAACAAAATCTCATCCGTGTGTCGCACGCGCGTGTATACATAAGTGGTACATAATAGAAAGATAATAGATGAAGTCTAAAAGAAATATACAAAACTACCCCATTTTTAAATTTTACATAAAACCTTCATGAACAATATGTCAACGTTAACGACAAATCTATAGTCACTACTGGAAAAAATAAACATTAAGAGTAATTTAAAACAAGAGTCAGAAGCTTGAGAATTTAAATTTCAAAATGAATCTTGCCAAAAACAAGAATTTAACGAGAAACATGTAATGACAAATTAATAATCGGTATTTGTAGTAAGTGGAATTAGGTAAGTAAACAGTACTACTATTAGTCATAGTAATTCCTTCGGTCATACACAAGTCCAAAAGATTGAAAATTGATTTGAAAAGATAGAATTGGAAGCTGTAAAAATCCCATCCATATCCCACTCGCCATTTCCCCGACTACATATTTAAATATTAATTAAAAATAAATATAATATTTAAAGAAAAAATCTTTATTATCTGTAAAATTTTATTATTTTATTTTTCATTTAAAAAATTTCATCAATGTCAATTCTCCAAAATATATATTACTCAACCAATTTCTTAATCTAAGATGAAAAGACTATTGATGAAGTTATATTGAGAAATATTATGAGTTTTTATCACTTACAAATTTTAAAATGCAATTCAATATGTCTTTGGAGCCCCTTTAATCTCATTCAACTGACACATAATTATAAAATGTTAATTTGTATTTGGATAAACACGGTGTAGTTTATTGGAGTGATTTAACATCAAAGAAGAAAAATCAAAATAGATAATGTGATATAAATAAATTATATTCGGTGGTCAGTACCATGCATCTAAATATTGTTGTCAATAACAGTTATATCTATCATAAAATCGTTCATCACTTCGAATATTGAATTTTTTTTAAAAAATGATTATGGTAGAGAAACTAAAACGAGAGATATTATGCCGAGTAGAAATTACATTGCAAAATCATATTATAGATAATGAATAAGTGATTCTTAAAAGTCAGTGAAAGGAACAAGCATATCAAAGCTGTTATACAATACCTCTTCACAGCGTACAGAAACAGACTAATTAAAAAAAAAATTCATGTTTTGGTTTTTTTTATAAGGTTTATGCCCATTAACTTTTTGTTTTTTTTATTAAACTTCTTTTCATTTATAAAAAAAGTAATATATAATTTTTTATTTTACTATATTATAGACAAAATATTTTATATAATTATTTAACTTAGTTTTGAGTAACAATTTAATTATTTATAAAAAAAGTATAATTTAAATATTTATATCATAAAATTAATAATTATCTACAATTAAAATTTATATTTTTTTTTTAATTTATAATTTAAATATTAAAATAAATTTATATTTTCATTTTCAACAATAAATCAAATCCATAAAAAATATTTAAATTCATATATTTACTATTTTTAAATTTATATTTTATTTGACATTGATAGAAATAAATATGAGTTTGTTTAAAAATTTATATTATATATTTAATTAATATATATTTAATATAATTTTTTTGAATTTTGTTTAAAAATAATAATAAATACTTTAAATTTATATAAAATAAAATATTATTAATATTTTATAATATAAAAATTAATTATTAATTAAAATAAAATAAAAGTAATTAAATTATTATATAAAATTAAATTAAGAGATTAAAAAAAATATTTTGTTTGTAATATACTACTATGAGAAAAAAAAATAACTCTGCCGGTCAATTAATTTAAGTTTAAAATAATTATGAATTAGTAGTATTTATTTAATATTATTGAAAAGATATTGAATTTAGTGAGAGAGTAGACAAGTGGCAGGTGGATTGCATGCAAGGACAAATGTCTCGCGACTGGGCCATTTGTTCCAGTTGTTTTGCAATTTTCATAAATCTTCCCTTCGCTTTCATTTCCCACCAATACTTTACTTTTTATTTTATTTTTGAACTGTGTCTTAAAGGAACCCTGAAACCTTAATAAAAGCAACTTGTCTTCCACATTCTACACTAGACCACTCCTCTGCATCTTTTTTATTTTTTACACACACTCTCTCTTCTTTCTTTTTTCCTTTTATTTATTTATTTTTTATTTGGGTATTTTCTATTTCTATTTCTATTTGGTGGGTCCCTTAGCCTGCAAAAACAAGCGCACACACAGCTGTATCATTATTAAATCTTCCTCAACCAGCAACTTCTTCAACTTCCCTTCTAACTGCTCCACACCCATAACCTTTACCCTCTCTCTCTCTCTCTCTCTCTTCTCTCGTTTTCTTCCACCTTTCTCTTCTTCTCTATCACCATGGCTAAATCTTCTGAAGAAACCGACTTCGACAAACAGAACAACAAAAATGAGATTCCATCTTCGTTCGACGCCGAGTTGGGTTTCCCTTCTGAGTTCCCTTACGAGTTTGACTCGTCTGAGACTGAAAACAACGACGAAGAAGATTTCTTTGCTGCTCTAACTCGTCGACTGAATCAAGCTTCGATTCACGAAACTCAGAAGCAACTCCCTGTTCCCATTCTCAACAACAAAAAATCTCAGGTAACAACATTTCAGAGCTTTTTTCAAGTCTCAAAAGCTTTTTTATTTGATTTGCATGAAACTAACTTTTTTTAACCGTTTTTTGCAGATTCATGATAAGGTTCAAGTTATGGCCGGTTCGCCTCAGTCCACGCTAACCGGAATCGGAAGCTGGTCCGGTCTGAGTGGCGGTGAATCAAGCGACGGAAGTCCAAACGGTTCGACCCGTGTTCCTTCTCCGACGACGGTGCCGTGTTCCACCGGGAACGACGCTTGGGAGGTTTTGTACGCCGCCGCGGGTCAGGTCGCGAAGTTGAAGATGAACGATGAAGCGTCATCGTTCGAATTAATGAACACACGTGGGCTTCCGCCACCTACTGCGGCGGAGAATCGCACCGCCGCGCTTTTCTCAAACCCTAATTCTTCTCATGTAAGTTACCTTCATAACTGTTTGTGATAATTCCCCAACTTAGTTATTAATAATTTTTTATTGATTTTGAACATTTTATTTATTTGTATCATTTAGGTTCAGTACCAGCAAGTAAAGCAACAGTGTGGTACTATTTGGGGAAGACAAGCCCACTCTCAGGCCCAAGCACAAGCCCATGCAAAGGCTTCTAACTGGTCTTCTCAGTTGATTCAGAACCGAGTGTATGATTACGAGAATGTGAAATGCACGCGCACTATGTCTGGTTCGGCATGGCTTTCACCTCTTCAAGTGAAAAGCCCAAATAATAACCCGATTAATTTTAGCGGATCCGGGTCGCGACCCGTTTTAAAAAGTGGATCTAGTGTTAAAAGAGGATGTGGAGGAACAGGGGTGTTCTTACCTCGTCAATATGGGGTCCCTCCTTCGGAATCTCGCAGGAAAACAAGTAAAATCACTAACACTAATATTTTTTTTTTATTACTGATTTTTGTTTCTATTTGTGCTCATTTATTTTGTTTTCGCAGGTTGTGCACCTATTTTGGTCCCAGCGAAAGTTATTCATGCACTCAATTTGAACGTTGATGATTTCTATGGTGGTCGACAACCTCGTTTCTCGAGTGATTTTGGCGTGGATTATGGTGAGTGGGTTTTTAGTGAAAAGTTTATAAATTGTTTTTTTTTTCCATTTTAAATTTAGTGTGACATGAAATTAGCTTGAATTTGTTATTTATGGGATTTAAATGTATTTTTTGTAGATGCTTTGTTGGCAAGAAGAAATGCTCTTTTGATGCAGCAGAGATTAAGCATGCGGAGAGAAGAGGCTGCGAGTTACGAAGTTCGTTTGCCTCAGGAATGGACTTACTGATTCATTTTAATAATAGTTCAAAAAAAATTCAAATTCCTCAGCAGTGGAGAAGAAAATAGTGAAATTAGAAGGGTTGTGATTTTTAGTTTTCTTTTTTATAATAATTTTTAAGTTAAAAGATAAGATTTAAGAATGTGTTTTGGGTAGTTTAGTGTCAATAAAACATCCGGTTTTTGTGAGAGATGCAGCTTTTGGAACACTTGTAGTTGGAAGAACAGTGAAAAATGTTAGATAGGGAGTTTTATCTTTTGATTATTATTATATTATTAATATTTGTAATAAGGTAAAGTGGTTGTATTCTTCCATCTTATATTATTACTTCGATGGAAGAAGAAGAGTAAAGGGCTTATTAGCATTAGTTAAAGTATTGAAAGTTTGCTCATAAACTATTTGTACAAGCTCTTTTTGACAAGAAGCTATTCCTCATTAATTAATGAATATTATTGAATTGAATAGTGTATGTATTTGGTTTATTTGCTATTTTAAGCTAATAATGTGGTGTACGAAAAAAGCTAACAAGAATGTCTTTTATTTTATACTTTAATTTAACTTTTGTCATTTGTGATAACAACGGTTTATAAGGATGAATTAACACTAATAAAAGTCAAGAGAGGCTACTAAAATGTTTTATATGTCGTTTGAAATGGAAAAACAAATTTCAAAATTTCCAAACAAAAGAAGACAAACATGCAGGCGTTGGTTGGTGAATGAGACATGTGGATGTGGATGGATGTGTGTAGAAATGAAGATTAGATGGTATAGTAGTAATAGTAATAGTACAATTGATGGGGTTGCATCTGAAATGTTTGGGACCCTCAATGTCTTGGATACTGCCCCATACATCTGTACTCCCGCTCTTTTTTAACTCAAAGAAGAAACTATACAGTTGTCATTTTGAAATTTGTGATCTCATTTCAAGTATTTCCCTCTCTCTCTTTTTGACCTGGTCAAACTCTTTTATTATTTTAATATATTCTAGTGGGAATTTGGGAAATATCTTGATTGTATAAAAAGTAGAAAACAACTGTATTTTGATCAGAAATGTTATTTTAAAACTATACAACAATTTCTATATATTTTTTTTCTGCAGTTATATGTAAGGTCATTTATGGTTTTACTACATCTAATGACTTTTTGGTTTTATTCATTTTTGAAAAAATAAATTTAGAACGACTAGAAAAATGTTTAGATTCGGTTTCTGTAATTTAAGATGTTTTTTATATTAATTAGTTATTAATGATTCTTTATATCTAACTTAGATGACATGTCATGACTCATGACATGACATGTGGCATTGAGTTGCCATCTAAATATCTAGCGGGTGTTTCCCACATAGAAAAGGGAAAAGCAAAAAACACTTGACATATCACAAAATAAAAGAAATGTTTGATGTACATCTTATTAGGTGTATGTATTGAAAATATGAGTATATATTTATTATTGTTGTAAACAAATGAAATTATAGTTGTTGAAAATGAAAGAAAAAAACCTTAAATTTAATCTTTAACTTAATTATTGTATATACAAATGTGTTTATATTCAGTATTTATATTTCTAGGGAGCACTATTGTACATAATTCCTTATTAGAGATTACATTTAGTAGAATCTTAATAGAGAGCACTACAGTACAAATTATATCCAATAAATAAATCCCATTCTTGATAGGATTATATTTTTTGCTTTCTTCTTTCCATTTTTGCTCTCAATTCTATTATTGATATTTAATGTTTACGTAGAACAGAATTACTTTAGATGATAGATGCGTTTGATGTCTAATATTTATTAATATAAATATACGTAGGTAAATTGTTTAAATATTATCAATATTTTTTTTATAAATAAATATTAGTATAGTTAATATACATGTTAGAGGAAGGGATAAAATTATTGGTATTAACTTGATAGCTCAATATAAGATATTGTCTAGTCAGTCATATTATAATATCAATTTAGATGGTTAGTGGTGTTGATTTTGAATGCACATATAAAGGATGAAGTTTATTCTCTTATTTTGATAAAGTACATCTCCGAGCATTTTATTCATATCTAGAACTATCCTTATCCAATATATAGCTTTTCACGACTATATTGAGTCATTAACCATTGTTAATTTTTCTTGCATATCTATAAAATTAAGCACTCAATTAATGTCAATTTTTAGTTTATTAAGTATAATTTATTTTCCAAGCTTCAGTCACTATGAATTGGAACAAAGTGTATGTGAGACTTCTGTAAAGATTATTATTAATAATAATTTAAGGTACCATTCAAATAATTTGGTTCCAAAACAATTTGCCTACCATTCACAATAAACCCATTCTCATATTTAACACCAAACTAAAATGCTCATCACTTTTGTTGTGTACGTTTATTTTATTGGTGATTAATTATATCGACAAGTACTATATTATACCATTAAGGATATACTAATTTCTATCATTTGTAATATGTGAGATTGAAGATGATAAAATAATAATAATAATAATCTATTTATAAGTTATGATCAATGAACGATCTTTGTATGTTTCTAAATAAAGAAATACATGAATGAATTAAATTATTTAGTGTTGAATATTTGGATTTCTAAATAATTTAATAATACTGTTATAATTTTGATAAAAGTTAACTTTTGCATTTTTATGAAAATGTGACTGTAATTAAGTTTTTTTTTTTAAAAAAGTAAATTAAAAAATAAGAAATTTTAATTAATCAAAATGACTAACATTAATTTCACTATAAAATTTAACTAGGACTAGAGGGAAATGATTTATGAACAAACTATCTGAAACTATTATAATAATCGGATCCTTGAAACCGTTTTTCGGGGTGATAGCCTTTGACCATTTTGGTGATAATCTTAGCTTGTTAGTTTAAATTAAACAAGATCAAACTGATCTTAGAATAATTTATTTTTTAAAAAAAATCAGAAAATGACTTGTACGTAGATGGAAAGCACATATCCATTATGGACGGCACGTTATCATCCGGTATACATCATCTTACTAAATTATGTGTTAACAAATTATATATTCTGCTTATTTAATACAGAAAAGAAGACATGTCCCGCATAACATTTTTTATATTTCGTTTATAATTGTCATATCATACTGAATCATTATAAATTGATTTGTTGTTTTGTAGAATCAAATTAATAAGAATATCATGAATTTTATTTTTCTTTTAAATTAAATTAACAACTACTAATTATAAATAATGTCTAATTTTTTATTTTAAAAAGAATCAAATTATCAAAAAATTTATATACAATAATGATTATTAATTTATTGTGAATTGTTTTAATAAAGAATGGTTATTTTTAATTTTTTTAAATATAAATTTTACAGGAAGTTCTAGAGAGGATGATATTAATAGAGTTTTGGTAAAAAAAGAAACAAAGAGATTTATGGAGTTTCTTTTGTTACATTATTGAAATCAAAATTATATCTTTAGACGTTACAATTATAAATCTAAACCATATTATATATATATATATATATATATATATTAATAAACTTTTCAGTGCACTTTTATAAATAATTTATTGTAAATTAATATTTAAAAACTATTAAAAATTAAACAACAAATGATAATATTTTTTTAGAAATAATAATTTATAATATTTGTATCTTTATAAATAAAATTGTGATATAATTTACATCAATTTCATATGTAATATAATTATTTTTATTTTATTTTAATTATATTGTATCATTTACATAACACATAAAAGAAAGTAGTGGGAGAAGAAAAGTAAAATATCTAAAATTGGATTTATAATTTAAAAAAATATATCCTATGAGAAAAAAGAGAACATGTCGAATCCTAGTGGTTGACTGCTGGTACCATAGTGGATCACAGCTATAAAGTTATTGACGCAAGAGAATAGTAGGGCAGGTGAGTTGGGTATTGATTTGGTGTACATATGTGGGGCTAATTGTACATTGCAACTTCACTTAGGTTTCGGTAAGGAACCATATCCAAATCTCTAACCTATCTCACGTGCAGTTAGTTCAATTAATAATTTAATTCACCATTTTTTAATTTATATGGCTCGTTATATTTTGAGTGTAAAGATAACCAACTCACTTTATAAAATAATTTTAACTTGTTATTTAATTTTAATTATTTATTTTTCCTATATTGTAATATATTATATTTAAATTAATAACGGTTATTTAATTATTTGATCAAAATGAATTATTATTGAAGTTTTTTTTTTATATTTTTGATGTACACTCTTTATTCTTTTATCTTTAATCAATCAGTTCTCTATTTTTAGATAGTAGATAATTTTATATATTTTTTATACCTCATCTTTAAAAAACAAATTCATTATCATATTTTTTTAATTATATATTAAGAAGTTTGAATAATGTTTCTATATTTTGGGAGTCTTTACTTTAATTGCAGCGGTTGAGTGTTGCTAATTAATAGAACTAGAGTGCTTTTGCTTGTTTAAAGAGGATGTGCTATAGTGATAGTAGGAAAAAATATGGAATTTTTGTAGGGCTAATTTTTTGTAGGTTGATTGTTATTCTAGTTGCATGTTGGCGTATAATACTAGAAAGTGAAAGGCAATAATAGATAGACATGATGTTATATGATGATTTTATAAAATATGCTTTAGATAAATAAAAAGAAAGGATTAGAAATATCATGATTTTTAATACATGAAATGCTTGATATTTACATGGTCTCTATAATTTTTGGTTCTCATTCTTTTTTATGTGTAAAGAATCCTATTGATCTCTCAAGGAGAAGATGAACGTACACTGAAAACAGGACAAGCACCACTTCTGATTTGTCTTTGAAATAACTTTTTTTTTTTTAGTATTTTATATTTTGAATCAATTGAACTTTATTTGAGATAATAATTTCTTTTACTTGTATTATTTTTGCATTTATCAGTAATTTAATTTCATATTTTTATTAAAGGTATTTTTATAAAAAAAATTGATGTGTCTTCGTTAATTGTTAGATAAATTTTTATTCTTATTTCTTTATAAATTATTCATATTTTCACTTAATCCAATTAAGATAAAAAAATATGTTATTTATATACTTGTGAAAAATAAATAATATAAATTGTTTATTCTATCATATAATTTTAAAATAATTAAATATTCTTTTTCTAATATCTTATGTATGATACTT